>JBBPBX010092954.1:0-13638 GCA_038048925.1 Garcialebias charrua
CCCACTATTTCTTCAGTAGTAATTGGACGGTCAAGACCTACAAGTTGATCCTTTTTTATTCTGGGTAGATTTAAGTCAGATAGAAATTTATTGATACTTTCTGATGAGGCTGATGATTCAGAGCTATAAAGATTCTTATAGTAATCACTAAATACGACATTTATTTCATGGGGGTCTGAGACCAGCTGACCATTTCCATCCCTAACAGCTGAGATGGAGCTCATGGCTTCTCTCTGCTTAATATACCTAGCCAATAGCCTACCCGCCTTATCTCCTTCTTCAAAATATTTTTGCCTGGCGCGAAATAAACTAAATTCAGCTTTTTCTGACATAATTATATTATATTCATACTTCAATTTTGTAAGTTTGTTTAAATTTACTGGGGAAGGGTTCCTTTTGAAATCAGACTCTATGATCTCAATTTCTCTTTCTAAATCAACTAATTTAATTTTCTTTTCTTTTTTTTTAAATGAAGCTTGCTGAATGATATAACCCCTTAAGTAAGCCTTCAGTGCCTCCCACGCCACTCCGGCAGATGGAGCTGATGGAACATTAGTGTCGATGTAAAATTTAATTTGTGATTTGAGGGAATCTTTAAAAGCTTCATCCAGTAGGAGACTAGAATTTAATCTCCATCTAGGACTTCTCACAATAGTATTGACCGCATTCATGTAGAGATAGATAGGACTATGATCTGAAAGTACTATGTTCCCGATGTTAGTAGAGGTAACCGCTGTCATTAATGATTGGGTAACTAGAAAAAAATCAATTCTTGAAAAAGATTGATGAGGAGAAGAGTAAAAAGTATAATTCCTTCCAGAAGGATTTTGTAACCGCCAAACATCAACAAGACCACTGGCTTCGCATAAACCTTTAAGTGCAGTATGTGTTTTTGGGGTGCGCGATATCACAGCGCTTCTGTCTAGCGTCATGTCCATCACCTCATTAAAGTCTCCCGCTGCAATAACAGGATAATTCCCTAAATCCATTATTTTCTTCTCCAGTTGTCCAAAAAAAGAAGGGTCATCAACATTAGGTGCATAAACATTTGCCAAAATAAATTTTTTCCCTTGGATTTCGCACAACATCAAAAACATCCTTCCTTCTGTATCTTTACTCTGCTTCAAGCATTTAAACTGTAGATGTTTATCAATGAGTGTGGCAACCCCTCTGCTTTTACTGTTGCCACAGCTAGCACCCACAAAGCCAACCCAGCCTGCACCCAGTCTATTAGATTCCAGCAGGGAGAGATGTGTCTCCTGAATAAATACAATATGGCATTTCTTAGCTTTGATAAAGGACAATATTTTCCTTTTCTTTACAACATTGTTTAACCCTTTGACATTCCAGCTCATCAGACTTAAATTATTACTACTGAATGAAATCTTCTCGATGTATGTAAAGCAAGATATATTGTAAACATATTCTCAATATAAACATCCTAGGGCAGAGCAAAAAATAAAAATAAAAAACACACCAATCCCAAAAACCACACATAACCCCCCACCCAGCGACTCCCAAGTCAATAAGAACCTTCAGAATATTTCTAACTAAATTATACTTGGGTAACCAACCCTTACTTTGGTCCGCAATCATGCACTTAACCTATGCCACCCAGAGCTCACCACCTTCCCCACCCCTCCTTAAACAACATGGATGGAGAATATGCAATTTAAGCAGAATATTATGCAAAACAGCTTTGAACTCACATCCATAAAATAAAATTAAAAAAGGAGCTTAACATTCAAGAACACCAGATAGCTTAACATTCAAGAATACCAGATAATCATAAATGGAGCTCGGCCTTGCTGCAGCTAATCCTTAACACATATATTTGAGTAAGGATCAGCCACCAACGTAGATCAAAAATTTAATGCAACTAAATTAATAATATTCAGTATCTATCAGAGCTCAAACTTCATAAACAAAAAAGGAGAAAATGTATACTTCACCCATAATGTCTTCAGTCAGATTCGCTTGAGTCCAAAGTAAATCCAAACTTTCCATCTGAAAGATGAGTTCCCAATATTAAGCGACCATATATTCCAAAATGTAAATCTTGCCATCACGTGTGTGTTCACAGTCTGGATTACGTGTCCATTGAACTAATATATGCCAGGGCTGCCTTATGGTCCTCGAAGCGCACACGCCCTTGCGATGTTATCACAATAAGCACAGCTGGATAGTTAAGAGAAAATCGAACACGTTTCTCATGTAATAGTTTTTTGCAGTCATCAAATTTCCTGCGTTTGTCATTGAGAAGCTTTGAGTAATCAGGAAACACCATAACCCGATTCTCTCCCCAAGTTAGATTCCCCACTTCACGAGCTGCTTTAGTGATGCGTTCACGGTCTTGAAATTTCCCAAATCGAGCAATAATAGGTCTCGGACGGGAGGGCCGATTGCCCTTACCTTCAAGCGATGGACCCAGTCTGTGCGCCCTCTCTATATCCAATCCTCCGGGAAAATCCAGGTTGAGAAGTGATGGTAGAGTTGCTTTTAGAAATGCCACGATGTCACTTCCTTCACAGGATTCAGCAAAACCCAGAAAACGCAAATTATTCCTACGTTCTCTGTTTTCCATGTCATCAATCTTCTCCCTCAGTATCTCCACTTCGGCGCTGGAAGCTAGGGGATTAACCTCCTGCTTCTGGTGTGCATCCTCCAAAAAACACAGCCGGTCCTCAACTTCAGAAATCCGGCTAGCGATGTCCGCCATTTTCTTCTCAGTTGCGTTCGTTGTTCTTCGTATTTCTTCAAGCTTCTTGTCGTGGCTTTCAGACTTTTCTAGGATAAGAGCCGAGAGTTTAGCCAGCTCCACAGCCACCTCGCTGGGTACACCCGACGCTGCCCCACTCGTTGTTTCAGAGGTAAAGGCCCTGTTAGCTTCCTCATGAGCTAGGCTCGCCTGGTTAGCATTAGCCACCTCGCTACCTTTACCGCTTCCACCAGCAACGCTCGGTTTTACTGTACTTCTGGTCGCTTTAGACATGTTGCCCACAGAACTGAGGTATTGTCCGGTATAAGATGTTGAATATTCGGCTCCTTGTGTAATTTATAAGCAGAAGAGGGGTATCAGGGAAGGTTCGCAACTCTCCTAGGCAGCCATCTTGTCAAGCGCGTCACGTAAGGGAAATGTTTTTAAGGTCGCGGAACTGGATAGGTCGTTTTGGGTTTGAAGCAGGCGAAGATGAAGGCACTTCCAGGGAGATGACCCTGTGGTCTGAGACACCCAGGTCATATACAGATAAATTATTGATGAGTACAGTGTCTGTAATCACCAAATCCAGAGTATGCCCCCTGCTGTGCGTAGGGGCGTCAACATGTTGAGTGAGATTAAGAGAGTCCAAAAGAGACTTAAAATATGATAAGCCATATCATAGATCAGAAAATTCTATCTGTTTATAAATAAATGCTCTGCGTGTTACACTATTTATATCCTCCAATAAGGCTGAATCCGTTCCTGTTACATATATTTTTGGCACAACTTTGTGCGTCCTTTATTTAACTGCGTCCATGTGGATGTAATAATTGTTAATCATGTGTGTCTGGTGTGAACAATAATCATTTTCACATCATGAACAGTTAATAATAATAATAATAATGAATTCAATTTATAACGCACTTTTCATTAATGAAAATCTCAAAGTGCTACAAGGTGCAACAGAATTAAATGTCAATAAAACAAATAATAAAACAATTAAAATCAACAACAGTATCAGCTAAGATCAAAAGTAGAATCATGAGGAGGTAGAGTATGCTCGGTTGAAAAGAAAGGTCTTCAAGCCGCTCTTAAAGTCAACCACAGACTGTGGGGCTTCAGTTTCTCAGAATCACCTGTAAGTGTCGCCAAAGGAACCAAAACCACAGAAACGTGCGTACGCCAGCATTGGAGTTGGCGTGGAGGTGCGCACATTTCCACGTTCAGTTCTGTTTTGATACATACGGAGTTTTGCGTGGAAAATGGCGTACGCAAGGTTTTTGTGCGTACGCACCGTTGATACATGAGGCCCCAGGTGTGTCTGTGGAGCTGCTCAGCAGCTGCTGTGAAGGAAATGACAGGTTCTAACATCTGGTCTGTTTCAACTTGAATCTAATGAGTTTTGTTCATGTCAACAATTATCAAGAGTTTAATCATGAAGACAATTTAAATTCTTCTCACCAGAGACGTTCACACGACACATTCCAGAACCAGAACCATCTTCTGTCTTCACTTGACACCTGTACAGACCAGAGTCCTCCGTCCTGAGTGAGGACAGGTGGAGTCTGATGCGTCCTTCTCTGAGGACGTCTCCGTCCCTCTGGACTCGTCCTGCAAACTGTTCATCCTGAGCCTCTGACACCTCAACACCTTCATGGAGCAGATACAGGAGTGACTCTCTGAGAGGAGCTAACAAGCTGCAGTAGATGAACAGGTGTCTCCAGGATGTCTCAGGTGTGGTGGTGAAGGTCCACTCCAGGTCATGTTGTGGTTCTGCTCTGCCTGATAGGAGCTCTGGGTCACGTTCACTACAAATGTTGCTGCTGAGGAGACAGAGAGGAGCAGACACACTGACAGGCTTGAAACTGCATCTACAACAAGAACTGAATGTTCTGGACTGAACCTGAAGGTCCAAACTGACCACAGAGACACGAGCTGAGGATGAGGAGCAGCACCACCCTGCACACCATCTTCATCTTCTTCATGCAGCTGGAGGACTGATGAGGAGAAAGAAGTGTCAGAGACAAACAGCGCCATCTTGTGGACAACAACAACTAGAGATTTATTAGGAGCAGCTGGAACATGGAAACTGGATCAGAACATCTGGAAGAAGCTCCCAGTTGTGACCAGTTCAAGTCAGTCAGAAAGAGTTCATTCTGATTTCTGCTCTGTACTCAGGAAAGTTCACACATCACTTCATCTCACATCATGCCTCTACAAACACCTGCAGGTTGGAGCTTCATCCTGTGACGTCACTAAGAGGGCGGAGTCAGCTTGTAGAAAGTTTTTTTTAAACAAAAACTCTAAATAATCAGATATTTTCTGTTAAATTAAGGTAAATTTTAACCGTTAATGTAAATATACCTAAGACATATTTTTAGAATCCATTTTTTTGCACCGTGATAGAAGAAGTTAGAGAAACCAAACACGTTTCCTGATGTGTTACAGATGTGAACTAAAAGCTGACACCACTGAATTATGTTGTAAACTTTATATTTCTATTTCTCTAACAGAAAGATCAAAAGCAATTCCTATCACAAAATGACAACAATTGAATAACAAGCTGACTGAAGAGTTTAAGGTCACAACTTTATAATAAATGTTGTTCAGTCTGTTCCACTGAGGAAGATGAAGTTTCCTCCACTGTGGATGAACACATGAAGATGAATGTGTGTTTTCTTCCAAAGAGCTCCAGGTTGAACATTGTAGAGCTGAATCAACAACTTAATGATGACATGTTTCCATGAAGTCTTCTAGAAGCAGCATGAGTTCAACAAGTCTCAGGAAGGACAGAAACTACTTAGTGGAGGACATCTGCTGATGGACAACCAGGAGGACCAGGACATCTGCTGATGGACAACCAGGAGGACCAGGACATCTGCTGATGGACAACCAGGAGGACCAGGACATCTGCTGATGGACAACCAGGAGGACCAGGACATCTGCTGATGGACAACCAGGAGGACCAGGACATCTTCAGGACCAGGACCGAAGCTGGATGACAGCAACACAGACTCTCAGTTTCTGGCAGCAGCAGAAAATAACAGTTTTATTTGTTTGATTGTGTCTTAGTGGACTGAAAGCAGGAGCTGGATGAAGCTCTGGTCATGATGCTGGTGAAGGACTCTCAGCCTTTTACTGTTGTGGACGATCCAGGCTTCAAAGAGTTTGTGGGGAAGCTTGACCCCACATACACTCTGCCTTCCAGACAGGCTCTGAAGAAGATGGTGGAGGAGAAATATGAGGAGGAGAAGACCAAAGCCAAGGCTCAACTGCTGAGCGTGGAGGGAGTGAGCCTGACCTCTGACCTCCATGAACATGGATGCTTATCTGGCAGTAACTTGTCATTGTGTCCTGGATAATATGAAGATGGCCACTTGACTTTTAGGAGTGCTGCCTTTCCCCCAAGACCACAGTGCTGAAAACATCACAGCTGCTCAGAGGTCTCTGATGGTGGAGTGGGGACTTGAGTTGAAGGTTCAATAATAATAAAATAAATAATAATGAATTCAATTTATAACGCACTTTTCATTAATGAAAATCTCAAAGTGCTACAAGGTGCAACAGAAATTAAATGTCAATAAAACAAGTAATAAAACAAGTAAAATCAATAACAGTATCAACTAAGATCAAAAGTAGAATCATGAGGAGGCAGAGTATGCTCGGTTGAAAAGAAAGGTCTTCAAGCCGCTCTTAAAGTCAACCACAGACTGTGGGACCCTCAGACAGTCAGGAAGAGAGTTCCACAGGCGGGGGGCAGCCACACTGAAAGCCCGGTCTCCCATGGTCCTTAATTTGGTTCTCGGAATGTGAAGGAGATTACTGTTCTGTGACCGCAGCGACCGGGTGGATGAGTATGGAATAAGAATATCCTTCAGATAATCTGGTGAAGTTCCATGTAAGCATTGATGTGTAATGAGAGCAGTTTTGTACTGAATTCTGTAGGCGACAGGAAGCCAATGAAGGTTATGAAGAATGGGCGTAATATGTTCAAATTTACGAACTCGCAACAAGATCCTTGCTGCACTGTTTTGAATATATTGAAGTTTCTGAAGGTTTTTGCCAGGGATTCCAATAAACAGGGAGTTGCAGTAGTCGAGCCTGGAGGAGACAAAAGCATGGACGAGCTTCTCAGCATCGGAAAAAGTTAGGGATGGGCGAAGTCTGGAGATGTTTCGAAGATGGAAGAAGCAAGTTTTAAACAGAAGCTTAATGTGATTTTCAAATGTAAGATTGGAGTCCATTTTTATTCCAAGATTAGTAACAGAGGTGGAGAGGGGGATGTCTTGTCCAGAAAAGGAAAGTGTTGTTATAGGAGATGTCTGTACCTGGTGAGGGGTGCCAATCAGTATGGCCTCGGTCTTGGAGCAGTTTAATTGAAGAAAGTTCTGATTCATCCATGCCCTAATTGCCTCCAGGCAGGCAGAGAGGGCAGTGAGTGAAGATGGAGATGACAAGGTGGAAGATGAGGATGCTCCAGTCCTGATGTAAAGCTGTGTATCGTCGGCATAACAGTGAAAAGAAATGTTGAACTGATTAATAATTTGACCTAAAGGCAGCATGTAAAGGGAAAACAACAGGGGCCCCAGAACCGACCCCTGAGGGACACCACAGGAGACAGAGACTGTCTGGGACGTGGCGTTGCCAAGACTAACACATTCCAGCCTATTGGAGAGGAAAGATTTAAACCAGTCCAGGACGGTGTCACAGAGACCGACCTCCACATGAAGACGGTGGAGGAGGATACTATGGTCCACAGTGTCGAAGGCTGCAGTGAGGTCAAGGAGGACAAGGATGGAGGGAGAGCCAGTGTCAGCAGCCAAGAGGACATCATTAGTAACCCTCAGCAGTGCAGTCTCAGTACTGTGAGCTGCCCTGAATCCAGACTGGAACTTCTCATACAGGGAGTGTTGTTGTAAGTGATCCTGCAGCTGAGCAGCAACTGCTTTTTCCAGCACTTTAGACAGAAAAGGGAGGTGTGAAATTGGGCGGTAATTAGAAAAAATGTCGGGATCCAAATTAGATTTTTTCAGAAGAGGCCTAATGATGGCAGTTTTTAGAGGCAGTGGAACATGACCAGATTGAAGAGACTGATTTATTATTTGAGTGATAAGTGGGCCTATTGCAGAGTGATTGGATTTTATGAGAGACGAGGGGAAAGGATCCAGGGCACAGGGTGAAGGATGAAGGATGTTCAATGCCTGGTGACTGATGCTGCTGCAAACATGGTCTCCACTGCAAAAAAACTAGCCATGCAACATGTTTGCATTGCACATGTATTAAATTTGGTGGTAAAAAAAATCCCTGGATCAAACGCCTGGCCTAGAAGATCTGCTCACAAAGGCACGGAAAGTGGTGACTTATTTTAGGTCGAGCACTAATGGAAAAGACAAACTGAAACATGTGCAACAGCAAATGAACTGTGCGGTGATGAAGCTCATTCAGGAGGTGGACACGCGCTGGAACAGCACCTTTTTGATGCTGCAGTGATTGTACAACGAGAGGCAGACAGTCGGGGCAGCTCTGGCATCACTTAAGACAGATGTTCATCCTCTTTCTTCTGAGGAATATGAAACAATCTCAGCATCTCCAAGTGCTCTCCACATTCTATACAGCAAGTGTGGAACTGTCCCAGGAGAAGAGAGTGTCAGGTTCAATGGTGATTCCACTTGTAAAGATGTGATTTCAAGCAGCCTGGGAAGTGATACTGAGGACCACAAATGTAACAGCAACACTTCTTGGACTGAAGGTCATTGCAACCCTCAAAAATAAGTTTGACGACCTCGAGAGCTCAACTGTCCTGTCACTCGCCACACTGCTGGATCCAAGATTTAAAGCGATCAGATTTTACAGTCCAGAAAAGACCCAAAATGCTGCACGGAAACTTACAGCTGAATGTGCAGCAGTGGTGAGGCACACACGAGATGATCGTTCACCTCAACCAGCAACAAACACACAAAATCCATCCTCCACAGACAGTTGTGAGTTGGTAATTATGAACACACACAGAAACTTGTGCGTGTTCACAGTGGTGGTTCTAGACCAGTTGTACTGGTGGGGCCTAGCTGGGGCCAGAGGTTTTGTCAGAGGGGCACGTTCATCTCGGAGAAAAAGACAGATTCAAAATCTTACTTGACTCTTTTATTTTTAAAGCAGTGATTAACCATTGTAACCAAAGAAAATGGTTTAAAAAATCAAATGAGAAAAATATAAAACATTTTACAGACAGTATTTGTATTGACTGAAGAAAATATATTAATAAGTAAATAAAATGATAATGAAAATAACTGTTAGGTGAAGTCTTGGTTCAGTTTCTCAGTCCAAAATTATATAACAACATTGGCTGCCCTACTATCACAGAAACTGTATTCTGTGATTTTGATAACTGGCAAACCGATCAACAAATGAGTCAACATTCAGATTTTGTGTTAGCAGGATTTAATTTTAACTAAGAAACTTATCCAACATTAATAAAACTTACCTCAAGTTGCCTTTTGGACATGCATGAATATATTTGTAATAGTACTTGTCTGTATGAGAGAAGATTAATCTTCTCTTGGCGGTGCGAATTCTGCTAACACAAAACATGTAACTACTTAAAACTTTTAAGTAGTTACTTTCACCCAGTCTCTTTGTCATCACATGCTTCCAAAAGTCAACAATTATGTTTGTATTCTGCATCTGTCTCTTAGCAAAATATCTAATAAACAACTGAACAGATTTTGATTAAACTTTCAAGAAATAATCACTGAATGGCTCTCTACGACTGGTTAACTTTTAAAGTACATCCAATTCAAGATGGCTGCCACAGCTAACTGAACTTCAGCACTTTGGTGTGGACTTGTTCCTGTTGAAAGTGCTTTATAAATAAAATGATATGGTATGGTATGGAACTTAAAAAACACAAAATTGACTACAACTCAGTCAATTTGTCAAAAAATTGAGATAAAAATTTGTGTGGTAGTAGCTGAGACTCATTCCCAAAGCATATTCAAAGGACTATTAGAATGCATAAGATCTTTCTTTAAAATTATAACGTTATTTGGAATCAACTGTGTCGGTCTGTTAGCAAAATATCTCATGACCCGCTGGACAAATTTTGAAAAAAAATCTTTCAAGAAATAATAAACGGATGCTTCTTTACTGCTGATTAACTTTTGGATACAATTGCATTGAAGATGGCTGCAGCAGGCAACTGAAATAAGCCAACTAATAAATGGTTATAATTCAGTTAATTTAGCATCACCTACCCACCCAAAACTTATGATGTTTGTTTCATTATGTTCCCAACAATCTGTTAAAAGATTTTTGGTTGGATGGTTTTCATTGTGTCCCTGCAGATTGACCCAGTATGCAAGCATCAGAGGAGTAAAAGAGGCCATCTTTGTGAAAAGAAACCGTCCATCATTAAACAGAGGTGGAGGCCTCCGGGTTCAACTGTCCCCCTCTTACAATGCTGTTATTGCTAGTATCACTCAGCCCTCTGTGAATAGCAAACAACTACCAGATGCCAGGAAAAAGACACAGAGGAAGGCCAAAGAGGAGATATATGGATGCAGTTAGAGAGGACATGAAGGTAGTTGGAGTGAGGACAGAGGATGCAGAGGACAGAGTGAGGTGGAGGAGGATGACTCGCTGTGGCGACCCCTGAAGAGGGAAAAGCCGAAAGAAGAAGAAGAAGAAGATGTACGCTTGTTCAGTCTCATGTCGATAAACGGGTGTGCGGTGCAGCGTACAAACGCCACGTGTTCTAAGTTCCGACTTACATCAAAAAAGCCGGATTTACGAACGCCACATGTACCGATTTCCGACTTACGTCAAAATCGGAATACGAACAGTGCGTAGAAACGTAACTTGTACGTAACTTGAGGACTCCCTTTATTATATTCCACCAGATCATAGAACTTCAATAGTTTCATTTTAGAAAACAATATATTAGATGGATGACAGTAATGCACTCTTGTTATGATTCTTATAGCTCTTTTCTGTAAGATAATAATAGGCTTTGTTATAGTTCTGCACGCTGTTCCCCAAACATCAACACAGTAATTCAAATGTGGTACAATTATTGCATTACACAGCAAATACAAGGCTTTATCGTTCAATAAGTCTTTCACTCTGTATAATACAGCCGTGGATTTAGATATTTTTGTTTTAACAGAATTTATGTGCTGCTTCCAAGACAGTTCATCATCAATAATTATTCCCAAAAACTTCATTTCATTCACTACATATTTCAACAACATTAATTATGAAAGGAACAGCAGAAGATATATTTTCATTACTAAAAATCATATACAGTAGTTTGTTTTATCTGTGTTCAATGATAGCTTATTTAAATCAAACCAAGTTTGTATCTTGACAAACTCTTAATTAACTCTACTTACTTAATTAACTTAATTAACTCTAACAATTTTTCCAAGTCATAACTCGAATTAAAAAAAAGTGGTGTCATCAGCAAAAAGGACACAATTGAGAATACCAGACACATCCATCAGATCATTGATACATAAAATAAACCACTTTGGTCCCAATACAGAGCCCTGTGGCACTCCACATGAAACACTACAGAGTCCAGATCTTAAATAATCTATTTGTACAAATTGTTTTCTGTCATGCAAATAGCTACGTATCCACTGCAAAGCAGGTCCTCTGATACCATATTTATCCAATTTTCCAAGTAGAATAGTATGGTCAATTGTATCAAACGCCTTTTTTAGATCAACAAACACACTAACACAATATGGTTTTTGATCCACTGCTGCAGTTACATATTCCGTCAACTCCATAAGAACTATGGAAGTTGATTTATTTGATCTGAACCCATATTGACTGTTACTTAAAATGTTATGTTTATCTAGAAAAAGGTCAAATCTAAATACAAATAAGTTTTCTAAAATGTTTGAGAATTGTGGCAGCAATGAAATAGGTCTGTAGTTGTTGTATAGACACCTGTCACCATTCTTAAAAAGAGGAACCACCTTGGCTATTTTCATTCTGTTCGGAAATATTCCAGATGAAAATGACAAATTACAAATATATGTGAATGGCTCGATAACATAACTTATGATTTCTTTTATAACCATCATGTCCATATCTTCACAGTCTTTTGATCTTATATCAGCAATTTTTTTGACTACCGGTACCATCAGTATTTCTTCCTTTTCGGTTCCCTTTAGAAACATGCTATTTACACTACTATTAATGGAATGACCTGTATTTGTGTCCAATTTTGGTATTTTAGCAGCAAGGTTAGATCCAACTTTCACAAAAGAATTGTTAAATCCATTTGCGATTTCACTTTCATCGGGGATTTCCACATTGTTTTCAACAAAACATTTCTTACATCCTGGAGACACTCCGTTGTTCTCCTACACTTACATTACCAAAACCTCTCTTTACTTGAGACATTTTATATATCCTTGCATATGTAGTGATACAACCTTGAGTTTTGAAACACTTCTCTGATCGTTCTCAGTAATGAACTTTTTGGGAGTTATTCCTGAAGGGACAATAATACTTTTATTACTTTTAATTTGAATCAAACATCATAAATTAAGTCATCCAGAGACTTCTTTTAATTTTGTTAATTCAAATGTCATCAAATGAATAATTTTATTTGTAAGAGCATCAGTACATTTTAATGTCAGATAAATCAAATACTCTGCTTAATTCAAAATGTTGTACATGGAGGATTTCTCCTCTCCTCTCGAACTTGCATGTGAAGATAAAAGGAACACTTTATCTCATTCATTTTAGCTTGAGCTCAGGACAATCTAGACACCCAGAGACTTTTGTTTTTGTCCTATTTAATAATCAAGCTATTATCATTAATAGGTCCCATATGTTATGCTCTGATGACGTTTGTTTATTCATACAACAGTGTTGGTAATGAGTTAAGAAAGTTCTAAATCTGCTGTATCATGAGACTGGCGTCTTAAACTAACTTTCTTATCCTTTCTGACATTTTTAATCTAACTTATGCCTCCTCTCAGTGGCTCCTGGCCTAACAGACCGAATCAGAAAGAGCTACGTCTTTCTAGGTCAAGTTAGCCTTAAAAGAGCTCTGACTTCCTGTTTTCCTGGAGTTTGCTGAGGACCTCAATGCCCTGATGAGGTTCCCCAAAGAGCTGAATGACCACCAGTCACACGCTAAGGACTCGTCATTCAGTTAAAAGATTTATAACATGCCTGTTATAAATCTATTTCAAGCCGTGAAAAGCTTCACTTTATTGACATTCTTTTAAGGAACGTCTTATCTTGAAAACAACACCAGGAGCTGCCGTTACTTTCGGTTCGAGTCAAGGCGCACGTCTGGAGATGCTGAAAACGGTAAACAAACTGGCCAGTTGGACCAACTGGGGACTGACGTCTTCACGAGGTAACAAAGTCGTCAAATGCTTGCCAAGTGTACCAACGTGTAGTCGAGATCGGCCGAGGAACTGCCATGTTTCTGGTTAAAACACGTCAAGATAGTACCTCTCCTCATCCTTCATTTTCTTCCTCCTCCATTTTCTCTACTCTGAAACTTTCATACTTTAAGTAACTAAACTTTAAGTTATTGTGCCAGCAGAGATATAAGTTATTAACACCCATAACTTGTTCTGTTGTTCCTATGAAATTGCGGACGCGTGTTTCATCTATGCTGAAGTTAATTATAGGAAAAATGATCAACCAATCATGTACATAATGTGTGATGTAATTTATTGATTATGTTAAATAAATGGACCAGTCCTGCTGTTCCAACATAAGTTTAACGTTTCCTGTGAATTACATCTGGTCAAAGTATAGAATTATTGATATTAAGCTGAAAAAGAGAGAACTCGTTTAATTAATGATGTATTTTTGTGTCAGTCTAAACCCTGCCAATTTATACATCTAAAATATAGGTAAGTCAGTAAACTGACCCCGTCCTATATTACTACATAATGGTGGCC
>JBBPBX010092955.1:0-13637 GCA_038048925.1 Garcialebias charrua
TCCATCCACACATGTGCACCACACAGGTAAGGAGAAGTTGTTGTTGTCTGTGTTTTCATACTCTGCAGATGTTCACGTCTGTGTGTGGGTTTCAACAGAACCACCTGCTGCTCTTGCCTCATGGACCAGGCTACGGTAGTGTACCTACACCTGTTGCTCTTGCCTCATGGACCAGGCTACGGTAGTGTACCTCCACCTGTTGCTCTTGCCTCATGGATGGACGTGTGTCCACTCTGTCCTGCCTGCCTGCCTCTCTCCCTCTAGCACCTCTCCATCCATCATTGCACCACACCAATCAGGTTAGGACAAGATGTTTGTCATTTTCAGATCTTCCTTGCTGGCAGTTCACAGTCCACCTGTAAGTGCTCATGTTCATTTTTGTGTTGTTGTAATTTCTTCACAGCTCACAGCTCACATCGTGGACTTTCCTCATGGATGGACGTGTGTCCACTCTGTCCTGCCTGCCTGCCTCTCTCCCTCTAGCACCTCTCCATCCATCATTGCACCATACCAATCAGGTTAGGACAAGATGTTTGTCATTTTCAGGTCTTCCTTGCTAGCAGGTCACAGTCCACCTGTAAGCGCTCATGTTCATTTTTGTGTTGTAATTTCTTCATAGTTCACAGCTCACATTGTGGACTTTCCTCATGGATGGACGTGTGTCCACTCTGTCCTGCCTGCCTGCCTCTCTCCCTCTAGCACCTCTCCATCCATCATTGCACCACACCAATCAGGTTAGGACAAGATGTTTGTCATTTTCAGGTCTTCCTTGCTGGCAGGTCACAGTCCACCTGTAAGCGCTCATGTTCATTTTTGTGTTGTTGTAATTTCTTCACAGCTCACAGCTCACATCGTGGACTTTCCTCATGGATGGACGTGTGTCCACTCTGTCCTGCCTCTGTCGTCCAGGACATCAGTCCTGCCATCTGCCTCCATCCATCACCTGTGTCAACACCTTCTGCATGTATGACTGCTGCCAAAACAAACAAAAAAACACCTTTGCTGATGGACAGAACTGTTCACATCAGGACCACACCGCTGAGCTCACACCTGGCCTAAAATGCTCCCATCATTCATGGTTGAGCACTGGCTAAGCAGTTCCATCTGATCCAGGTTTGAACTTGAGAAAAACATCAGTGTCTACCTACACTTCAGTCAAAGTAAGGACATTTTGTTTCCTTGTTTCCTTTTTCTGCTGCTTCTAGCTTTTTTAGAGTTCATGGACTTTTTCATGCACATGGACTGCACACCAACACCACATGGACTGCACTGGTTTCAAAAACATGATGGTTGCAACATGTTTCTGATGATTCGGCTGATTTGGTGCATGATTGGTGCATGGGAGTTCCTTATGATTTACTACATTTTGATGTTAACAGCTGTTGCTCAAAGAGAAGTGTTCATGTTTCATGGTTGACATGTTTTTGCTGCTGGATGGATGGATGAATGCATGGGAGTTCCAGCTGATTTGCTGCATTTTGATGTTAACACCTGTTGCACTAAGAGAGGTGATCATGTTTCATGGTTGACATGTTTTTGCTGCTGGATGGATGGATGGATGCATGGGAGTTCCTTATCATTTGCTACATTTTGATGTTAACAGCTGCTGCTCAAAGAGAAGTGTTCATGTTTCATGGTTGACATGTTTTTGCTGCTGCTGGATGGATGGATGGATGCATGGGAGTTCCTTATCATTTGCTACATTTTGATGTTAACAGCTGCTGCTCAAAGAGAAGTGTTCATGTTTCATGGTTGACATGTTTTTGCTGCTGCTGGATGGATGGATGGATGCATGGGAGTTCCTTATCATTTGCTACATTTTGATGTTAACAGCTGCTGCTCAAAGAGAAGTGTTCATGTTTCATGGTTGACATGTTTTTGCTGCTGCTGGATGCATGGATGGATGCATGGGAGTTCCTTATCATTTGCTGCATTTTGATGTTAACAGCTGCTGCTCAAAGAGAAGTGTTCATGTTTCATGGTTGAACTCATTTGCAGATTATGGCTGAGAACTGTTCAGGAAGAGATTTGTATTTTGTATGCTTTGTCTGTGCTGAAAAAAACATTACTGTACAGTACTTTACCTGTACAGTACATGCTGTACTGGTTTTGTGTGTTTATGGATGAATGTGTGGTATAATGTGTTATCTAAGTGTTTGTAAATAAAGTTCTGTGCATGTTTATGGCACAGGATGTCCGCTTGTTCATTCTCATGCCGTTAAATGTGTGTGCGGCGCTCCGTTAGCGGTATAGCCGCGACCTACGTCAGAAATGCGGACCTACGACAGGCACGTGTTTTTGGTCCGCGAGATACGACAGAATCGACCTAAGTCACACCCGCAGGTCCGGATCCCTGACGTAACTTGAGGGTTCCCTGTAGATAAATAAAATACCAAAAAGACTGTGACCTTGCTATAACACGTTTTCTTTCTGTGAAATATTTACATGTGAACTTCCCAGATTTACAGTATTTTCAGTTTTTTAATTTGCATAAATATATGAAGATATAGAATAATAATAATAAAATAACTACCGTAAACACCGGTGTATAATACGCACTTTTATTGCTCATTTGAATGTCCTGCGTATTATACACCGAAGCGTATTATCTACAGATTTTTCCCCATATTTTTAGACCCATTTTTGGCTCTGATTCGCTTTTTCATTTTGGCCTAAAAATGATGCAGTACCAGTTTCGGCCGCTATGAGCGCTAATGCACCCTGTAGTCTGTTTACCTGCAGACTGTACCTGGAGGCGTATCCTGGCGCCATCTAGTGGCCATAAAAAAGACTGTCACGGCAGCGCGTATTATACACAAAAGCGTATTATCTACCGATTTTTCTGATTTATTTCCAAATATTGGCCAAAGCGTATTATACACCGGAGCGTATTATACTCCGGTGTTTACGGTAAATAAACATCTCAATAGAACTATATGAGGTTTATTTTTTTCCTCTCTGCCATCCATCTCTGTTTCTCTGCCTCATAAAAATGAGATTTGGAAAACTCCTCCCAACTCATCTCCCTGACCATACCCTGTGATTGATAAATGGACAGAACCTTTGATGGACAATATATATATTTTCCTGCCACACCAGGGAACCCAGTATGGATGTGTGGGCTGTTTGGTCCCTGCTTCAGCTCCCTATGACAAAACCTGCAAACACGGCCTGTTGGCTGAGATTCTGTTCTTTTTCTCTTCTTGTCAGTTTTTTCCTCCACTCGTTTCTTTGTTTCCTGCAGTTCCCTTTGAAAGAAAGTTGTGGTAGAAAATTCCTCAAAGGACATGTTTGGATTGGAAAGTCCCTCAGCAGCATAAGTGACATGAACCTTTTTTGAGCAGTAGAAGTAACGAACAGGTCCCTGCATGAAGAAAAAATGAATGGAGGAACCATCAGTCTCATAACGAGACTTTGGCTGTCCACAGGAAAGACAAGTCTTTATGTCTTTTCTTCTGCTCGGGCTGTTGCTGCTGCTTATTTAAAATGCCCTCCACAATTTTCTCTAACGAGTCCTGTGTAACAGGGATGGACAAAGCAGGTGCGTGTGGATTGAAGACAGGCGGCTCAATGGTGGTCACAGACACACTGGTTGACTGACTGGTTAAAGTGTGCCACAGTTCCTGGGTTTCCACAAGTTTTTCGGGGCTTGTATTTAACGAAGAGCTGGTGTTCAGGAGCTTTGACAAGTGCTTAACATACCATAAGATGTGAAGCTTGGTTGTTGGGTGCAGCAAGCTCTTGGGATTCATGGCAGCACGATGAACAATGTCTGCATATTCTTGATCCACAGCCTTCAGAATGTCCTTCTCTCCACGGTGTTTCTGCAGCAAGCCATCAATCGCCTCTTTCATAGGTGGTGTCCAGCATGTGTGATCCAACACAAAGACACGTCCACCGGTCTTTACTGGTCCAGTGCGGGCACTCCTTGGTGAGGATCACAGAGGATGTGAAGTCTCTGAAACACAATAAGGTAAGTACAATTCATCAGTATAAGTTTATACATTTCCTAAATTTAATCCAGAAATGTAAATACATAGCACTGTGTTTGCTCACCTGTTGTAGAAACTTGTCCCAACTATCACCCGAGGCCGGCCCACACCAGAAGAAACCACCTGTGGATGAGGACGTCCATGAAGACATGGAAGGTTGTAGTTGTTTTTCAGCCGGGACATGATTTCATTTTCAGGTTTCCAAATGAAAAATGGGTGAAGCTGAAAGAAGTTGGGCGAGGGGAGCTCAGCCACTGTGTCTATGAGCTCAGGCTGCGGAGGATGACGCCAGAGGGAAATTACATGTCCAAGATGATGTACAGGACGAGACCCAGGCCACAGGCCGAGATCTTGCAGCTCTGTCTTCATCCACAGTTTCTGGTGCTGAGAACATTTCCAGCTGTTAATGTCATGGTCAGGTTGAGTCAGGGGAACAGCAAAGGGCGGCTGAGCTGAGGGAACTATCATAAAAAAAATAAAAATACATGGAATTAGGGTTCCATAAAAAAAGACTGTGTTCCAAATATTAGCCACATTTTTTACAAAATATTTGACAGACAGTGTGGAAATGCTGTTAATAAAGCAAACTACTCAGTAAAAAAATCAATTGTTTTTTGTATGCAGTCAGTTCTTACCATCTTCAGCACTGTCCTCAAAGGAAAGGTCTCTCTGTGCAGAGGTGGAAGCTGCACTTGTGCTGGAATCTGAAAAGGAGCGATATCTTTCAGTTACTTATTTCTTTATGGCTAAAGTATAACAGACAACAGATGAAGTAGCTGTGAAAATTATCCAGACATTGCTATTTATGCAACAAATGGATATTTAAGGGTAAGTTGAAACGAACCTTTAAATAACTCTGTATTTTTTGCACTCGCTTTTTCCTTCACTGGAAATGACATCGGTGATGGAAGGGCCACGGAGGTTTGTTGTGATGGAAGGAACACGGATGTCTGTTGTGATGGAAGGGCCACGGATGTCTGTTGTGATGGAAGGGCCACGGATGTCTGTTGTGTGGTTGCCGGGACTGTAAACAATCAGAAGAAAGTAAACAAATGATTTCATGTAGACTAAAAACATAAAGCATCAGATTTATTTTCAACAATAGAATATAAATTTCTTTAGCGTTAACTGTTGAGGATTCTGAATCACCTGATGCGTCTGAACACCTGGACACTGTTGCAGTTGGACCTAAATAAAGATAATGTATCAGTCACTGTAAGAATCACAATTGAACACAACAGGTGGTGTTAGTGGAAACTCAAAAAGTTGTACTTTCATTCCTTCTGCTTCTGCCAGAACACAATAGGTCAAGGCTCAGTTTTGGAGGGTTATTCATCGTAAAAGAGAATAACACTCCAGTCCTGAAATCACCTACTTTAAGAAAAACCTGTCTTTGCTCTGTTTGACACTGGGGTTCCCTCCGTTTCCGCTGACCCGGACACTGCGTGCACAGAGACAAATATGGGAGAGAGACTAAACACAAGCAGATTATATTTTAGAATTTCAGCAAGTGTAACTATAGTGTGCTTACTGCTCTGACTCAAGAGCTTAGAGGGTGAGATGCTTAGCATTGCAGCCTCCAATCCTTTGTCCTCCTCCATCACTATGAGAAACCAAAAAATTATATTATACAAAAAGCAAGGATCAGTTTGGGAGGAACATTCAGTTTTTAAGGCAATTTTTGTCCTTTCATCTTAAAATTGTTAATACAACATTCTTAGTTTCTCACCCAGAG
The DNA here is from genome assembly GCA_038048925.1 of Garcialebias charrua. NCBI lineage: Eukaryota > Metazoa > Chordata > Actinopteri > Cyprinodontiformes > Rivulidae > Garcialebias > Garcialebias charrua. Next base: position 5,728 of record JBBPBX010092955.1, read on the forward strand.
GTGATAATGATATCAACCAGAGGTGATAATGATAAATTGGCTTCTCTCTCTCCCTTGTGATTGCAGTGGCATAGGTTGGTACATGAGTGGATCCGTGTTGAAGTCTACTGTATTGGCAATGCGAATGAGCCCTCGTAATATACAAAAGGTTGTTTGATTTCAGTTTCACTGTGCTTTTCTGAATCGTTTCCAGTACTAATGAAGGCAAGCATAGATTCTAGAGATTTGACTGATGCACAGTCACGTGTGTGCATATCTTTGAACAGTTGCATTGGCGGTTCAGTGGTAGAATTCTCGTTTGCCATGCGGGAGACCCGGGTTCGATTCCCTGCCCATGCATTGGAGTATATAATCTGTGGTTGCATATCTCTTGTGGAATCCACGTGCGTTGCAAGCATATGTCGGCACATTTCCTCTGATAAAATATCAGAGTTTTTTTCCTGATATTTTTAGAACCAGAATTGAAACCATGATGGCTTGGGTTGATTAAGAGCATGGCCATTAAAAGCATGCTTTAACTGCTCCCCGTCGGGGAATTGAACCCCGGTCTCCCGCGTGACAGGCAGGGATACTGACCACTATACTAACGAGGACACGTCATGGTAGTTTTTCTAATGCCAATTTCTTTTTTTTTCTTTTTTTCCTTTTTTCTGCCCTGCATGCTTCTTCTATGCCTTTGGAACACAAAAACTTCACGGGAAAAGTTTGCAAAAACTCACTCTGATTGCATGGACAAAACCATGCTTTTAACATGTTCTAAACACACAATTAAAGCTCTGTTGTCAGGCAGCTCAAAATCTTCACTAGATAAAGAATACCACTATGCCTTAGCAACAATCCCAAGGAAATCCACAACAGACAAGAACCCATGAAACCAGCACCATGAAGAAATGGCACAATGAAAATAGGAACCTAACAACTCAGAACATGCAAATGACTGAACAAGACTTCCCAATACTTTACACCCGTTTCAAGCTTATGTAACTCACAAGGCAATGCTTTCTTGGAAAAGCCAAGAAATGGCTTGACCTGTATGTGTCACACTTTACAATAAACTACAATGCTGCCAGGAAGTGACATTGCTTTCTCCTTCCATAGGCATCTGAATGTACTTCATTTTGGTGGAGAGCATTGTTCATTGAATGCTTTTAGCAACAAACCTGAATAAACTTTCAACACAAAAGTCCAAAACCCTAATGTGCCACAGGCACAATTTTAATGTTGCACTCTTCTGTTGAAATTTGGGCCTGGAATGAAACATAAGAGCTTGTTCTGGTTCTCCTGCAGAGTTGGTCATAGTAGGACCATGCTAAACATGGTTTGTTCTTCAGTCTATAATCCTACATTATGTTTTATTGTATTCTTTGCTGACAGAAATGCAATGGGTACAAGCAAAATAATGTTATGTTCTCCAGCAATAGAAAAATGTAAGATACAATTGCTCAAACTCTAAATACCCTAAGCGAGAAACAGAAACCGTTGTCAATATCCCAAAAAGCAGTGTCAAGCAATTACGTTGCCACCTAAAAGGAGTCCATAGTTGAGCCAGTGATCAAATTTAGTTCCTACTATCCAGGGCTAAAATTTGTTTGCATGTATGTTATGGTTTTGATACTGAAAATGTAGTTCCTCGGAAATGTAGTCTTTAGTTAAAACTTACACCAGAAGGACAGGCGTTGTCAGCCTATAATAATACCTGCCGTACCCATTCACAAACAGAGATGATAGACAATCAAATCAAGTGAAGGCAAAGCATTGCCATCAAACAAGAGAAGATGGGCAGTAAAAGTGGCTTCTCTCTCTCCCTTGTGATTGCAGGGGTATAGCTTGGTACATGAGTGGATCCGTGTTGAAGTCTACTGTATTGGCAATGCGAATAAGCCCACGTAATATACAAAAGGTTGTTTGATTTCAGTTTCACTGTGCTTTTCTGAATTGTTTCCAGTACTAATGAAGGCAAGCATAGATTCTAGAGATTTGACTGATGCACAGTCACGTGTGTGCATATCTCTGAACAGTTGCATTGGTGGTTCAGTGGTAGAATTCTCGTTTGCCATGCGGGAGACCCGGGTTCGATTCCCGGCCAATGCATAGGAGTATACAATCTGTGGTTGCATATCTCTTGTGGAATCCACGTGCGTTGCAAGCATATGTCGGCACATTTCCTCTGATATAATATCAGAGTTTTTTTCCTGATATTTTTAGAACCAGAATTGAAACCATGATGGCTTGGGTTGATTAAGAGCATGGCCATTAAAAGCATGCTTTAACTGCTCCCCGTCGGGGAATTGAACCCCGGTCTCCCGCGTGACAGGCGGGGATACTGACCACTATACTAACGAGGACACGTCATGGTAGTTTTTCTAATGCCAATTTCCTTTTTTTCCCTTTTGTCTGCCCTGCATGCTTCATCTATGCCTTTGGAACACAAAAACTTCACGGGAAAAGTTTGCAAAAACTCACTCTGATTGCATGGACAAAACCATGCTTTTAACATGTTCTAAACACACAATTAAAGCTCTGTTGTCAGGCAGCTCAAAATCTTCACTAGATAAAGAATACCACTATGCCTTAGCAACAATCCCAAGGAAATCCACAACAGACAAGAACCCATGAAACCAGCACCATGAAGAAATGGCACAATGAAAATAGGAACCTAACAACTCAGAACATGCAAATGACTGAACAAGACTTCCCAATACTTTACACCCGTTTCAAGCTTATGTAACTCACAAGGCAATGCTTTCTTGGAAAAGCCAAGAAATGGCTTGACCTGTATGTGTCACACTTTACAATAAACTACAATGCTGCCAGGAAGTGACATTGCTTTCTCCTTCCATAGGCATCTGAATGTACTTCATTTTGGTGGAGAGCATTGTTCATTGAATGCTTTTAGCAACAAACCTGAATAAACTTTCAACACAAAAGTCCAAAACCCTAATGTGCCACAGGCACAATTTTAATGTTGCACTCTTCTGTTGAAATTTGGGCCTGGAATGAAACATAAGAGCTTGTTCTGGTTCTCCTGCAGAGTTGGTCATAGTAGGACCATGCTAAACATGGTTTGTTCTTCAGTCTATAATCCTACATTATGTTTTATTGTATTCTTTGCTGACAGAAATGCAATGGGTACAAGCAAAATAATGTTATGTTCTCCAGCAATAGAAAAAAGTAAGATACAATTGCTCAAACTCTAAATACCCTAAGCGAGAAACAGAAACCGTTGTCAATATCCCAAAAAGCAGTGTCAAGCAATTACGTTGCCACCTAAAAGGAGTCCATAGTTGAGCCAGTGATCAAATTTAGTTCCTACTATCCAGGGCTAAAATTTGTTTGCATGTATGTTATGGTTTTGATACTGAAAATGTAGTTCCTCGGAAATGTAGTCTTTAGTTAAAACTTACACCAGAAGGACAGGCGTTGTCAGCCTATAATAATACCTGCCGTACCCATTCACAAACAGAGATGATAGACAATCAAATCAAGTGAAGGCAAAGCATTGCCATCAAACAAGAGAAGATGGGCAGTAAAAGTGGCTTCTCTCTCTCCCTTGTGATTGCAGGGGTATAGCTTGGTACATGAGTGGATCCGTGTTGAAGTCTACTGTATTGGCAATGCGAATAAGCCCACGTAATATACAAAAGGTTGTTTGATTTCAGTTTCACTGTGCTTTTCTGAATCGTTTCCAGTACTAATGAAGGCAAGCATAGATTCTAGAGATTTGACTGATGCACAGTCACGTGTGTGCATATCTCTGAACAGTTGCATTGGTGGTTCAGTGGTAGAATTCTCGTTTGCCATGCGGGAGACCCGGGTTCGATTCCCGGCCAATGCATAGGAGTATACAATCTGTGGTTGCATATCTCTTGTGGAATCCACGTGCGTTGCAAGCATATGTCGGCACATTTCCTCTGATATAATATCAGAGTTTTTTTCCTGATATTTTTAGAACCAGAATTGAAACCATGATGGCTTGGGTTGATTAAGAGCATGGCCATTAAAAGCATGCTTTAACTGCTCCCCGTCGGGGAATTGAACCCCGGTCTCCCGCGTGACAGGCGGGGATACTGACCACTATACTAACGAGGACACGTCATGGTAGTTTTTCTAATGCCAATTTCCTTTTTTTCCCTTTTGTCTGCCCTGCATGCTTCATCTATGCCTTTGGAACACAAAAACTTCACGGGAAAAGTTTGCAAAAACTCACTCTGATTGCATGGACAAAACCATGCTTTTAACATGTTCTAAACACACAATTAAAGCTCTGTTGTCAGGCAGCTCAAAATCTTCACTAGATAAAGAATACCACTATGCCTTAGCAACAATCCCAAGGAAATCCACAACAGACAAGAACCCATGAAACCAGCACCATGAAGAAATGGCACAATGAAAATAGGAACCTAACAACTCAGAACATGCAAATGACTGAACAAGACTTCCCAATACTTTACACCCGTTTCAAGCTTATGTAACTCACAAGGCAATGCTTTCTTGGAAAAGCCAAGAAATGGCTTGACCTGTATGTGTCACACTTTACAATAAACTACAATGCTGCCAGGAAGTGACATTGCTTTCTCCTTCCATAGGCATCTGAATGTACTTCATTTTGGTGGAGAGCATTGTTCATTGAATGCTTTTAGCAACAAACCTGAATAAACTTTCAACACAAAAGTCCAAAACCCTAATGTGCCACAGGCACAATTTTAATGTTGCACTCTTCTGTTGAAATTTGGGCCTGGAATGAAACATAAGAGCTTGTTCTGGTTCTCCTGCAGAGTTGGTCATAGTAGGACCATGCTAAACATGGTTTGTTCTTCAGTCTATAATCCTACATTATGTTTTATTGTATTCTTTGCTGACAGAAATGCAATGGGTACAAGCAAAATAATGTTATGTTCTCCAGCAATAGAAAAATGTAAGATACAATTGCTCAAACTCTAAATACCCTAAGCGAGAAACAGAAACCGTTGTCAATATCCCAAAAAGCAGTGTCAAGCAATTACGTTGCCACCTAAAAGGAGTCCATAGTTGAGCCAGTGATCAAATTTAGTTCCTACTATCCAGGGCTAAAATTTGTTTGCATGTATGTTATGGTTTTGATACTGAAAATGTAGTTCCTCGGAAATGTAGTCTTTAGTTAAAACTTACACCAGAAGGACAGGCGTTGTCAGCCTATAATAATACCTGCCGTACCCATTCACAAACAGAGATGATAGACAATCAAATCAAGTGAAGGCAAAGCATTGCCATCAAACAAGAGAAGATGGGCAGTAAAAGTGGCTTCTCTCTCTCCCTTGTGATTGCAGGGGTATAGCTTGGTACATGAGTGGATCCGTGTTGAAGTCTACTGTATTGGCAATGCGAATGAGCCCACGTAATATACAAAAGGTTGTTTGATTTCAGTTTCACTGTGCTTTTCTGAATTGTTTCCAGTACTAATGAAGGCAAGCATAGATTCTAGAGATTTGACTGATGCACAGTCACGTGTGTGCATATCTCTGAACAGTTGCATTGATGGTTCAGTGGTAGAATTCTCGTTTTCCATGCGGGAGACCCGGGTTCGATTCCCGGCCAATGCATAGGAGTATACAATCTGTGGTTGCATATCTCTTGTGGAATCCACGTGCGTTGCAAGCATATGTCGGCACATTTCCTCTGATATAATATCAGAGTTTTTTTCCTGATATTTTTAGAACCAGAATTGAAACCATGATGGCTTGGGTTGATTAAGAGCATGGCCATTAAAAGCATGCTTTAACTGCTCCCCGTCGGGGAATTGAACCCCAGTCTCCCGCGTGACAGGCGGGGATACTGACCACTATACTAACGAGGACACGTCATGGTAGTTTTTCTAATGCCAATTTCCTTTTTTTCCCTTTTGTCTGCCCTGCATGCTTCATCTATGCCTTTGGAACACAAAAACTTCACGGGAAAAGTTTGCAAAAACTCACTCTGATTGCATGGACAAAACCATGCTTTTAACATGTTCTAAACACACAATTAAAGCTCTGTTGTCAGGCAGCTCAAAATCTTCACTAGATAAAGAATACCACTATGCCTTAGCAACAATCCCAAGGAAATCCACAACAGACAAGAACCCATGAAACCAGCACCATGAAGAAATGGCACAATGAAAATAGGAACCTAACAACTCAGAACATGCAAATGACTGAACAAGACTTCCCAATACTTTACACCCGTTTCAAGCTTATGTAACTCACAAGGCAATGCTTTCTTGGAAAAGCCAAGAAATGGCTTGACCTGTATGTGTCACACTTTACAATAAACTACAATGCTGCCAGGAAGTGACATTGCTTTCTCCTTCCATAGGCATCTGAATGTACTTCATTTTGGTGGAGAGCATTGTTCATTGAATGCTTTTAGCAACAAACCTGAATAAACTTTCAACACAAAAGTCCAAAACCCTAATGTGCCACAGGCACAATTTTAATGTTGCACTCTTCTGTTGAAATTTGGGCCTGGAATGAAACATAAGAGCTTGTTCTGGTTCTCCTGCAGAGTTGGTCATAGTAGGACCATGCTAAACATGGTTTGTTCTTCAGTCTATAATCCTACATTATGTTTTATTGTATTCTTTGCTGACAGAAATGCAATGGGTACAAGCAAAATAATGTTATGTTCTCCAGCAATAGAAAAATGTAAGATACAATTGCTCAAACTCTAAATACCCTAAGCGAGAAACAGAAACCGTTGTCAATATCCCAAAAAGCAGTGTCAAGCAATTACGTTGCCACCTAAAAGGAGTCCATAGTTGAGCCAGTGATCAAATTTAGTTCCTACTATCCAGGGCTAAAATTTGTTTGCATGTATGTTATGGTTTTGATACTGAAAATGTAGTTCCTCGGAAATGTAGTCTTTAGTTAAAACTTACACCAGAAGGACAGGCGTTGTCAGCCTATAATAATACCTGCCGTACCCATTCACAAACAGAGATGATAGACAATCAAATCAAGTGAAGGCAAAGCATTGCCATCAAACAAGAGAAGATGGGCAGTAAAAGTGGCTTCTCTCTCTCCCTTGTGATTGCAGGGGTATAGCTTGGTACATGAGTGGATCCGTGTTGAAGTCTACTGTATTGGCAATGCGAATGAGCCCACGTAATATACAAAAGGTTGTTTGATTTCAGTTTCACTGTGCTTTTCTGAATTGTTTCCAGTACTAATGAAGGCAAGCATAGATTCTAGAGATTTGACTGATGCACAGTCACGTGTGTGCATATCTCTGAACAGTTGCATTGGTGGTTCAGTGGTAGAATTCTCGTTTGCCATGCGGGAGACCCGGGTTCGATTCCCGGCCAATGCATAGGAGTATACAATCTGTGGTTGCATATCTCTTGTGGAATCCACGTGCGTTGCAAGCATATGTCGGCACATTTCCTCTGATATAATATCAGAGTTTTTTTCCTGATATTTTTAGAACCAGAATTGAAACCATGATGGCTTGGGTTGATTAAGAGCATGGCCATTAAAAGCATGCTTTAACTGCTCCCCGTCGGGGAATTGAACCCCGGTCTCCCGCGTGACAGGCGGGGATACTGACCACTATACTAACGAGGACACGTCATGGTAGTTTTTCTAATGCCAATTTCCTTTTTTTCCCTTTTGTCTGCCCTGCATGCTTCATCTATGCCTTTGGAACACAAAAACTTCACGGGAAAAGTTTGCAAAAACTCACTCTGATTGCATGGACAAAACCATGCTTTTAACATGTTCTAAACACACTATACATAGTTCCCAGACACGCCCCCAGTATTGCACAATACCTGGTTTTCACCATATCTAAAGGCAGAAAGGCAAGATGAAAGGCAAGATGAAAGGCAAGATAGCGAACAAGCAGACGCGAACAACCAGAGCAAAAACACGAGCTACCACAGCTTCACCATGGAACAA
>JBBPBX010092956.1:0-10493 GCA_038048925.1 Garcialebias charrua
GGTGCTTAAATTTAAGACAGGAAAACCAGTGCACGCACATGGACCTGAACACACTGAAAAAATATGACTAAAGCATCATTTGAGCAGCTTGAAGAGTTCCATAAATCACATATTTTAAATATCAGACTTAAGCCAGTGTGGGAAGGGCCGGCCCAAGGCATAAGCGAACTAAGCGGCTGCTTAGGGCCCCGTGGCCACTAGGGGGCCCCCTAAGTGGAATTTAAATTTTTTTGGTAATGATTTCAATATGATTCTATTTAATATTGTAAGTTCAGCTTTTGCGATTTATTGCATACATTTACATAGTTTTAAGAACTAATTATTCAGCTTTAAATTTCTTTTTTTAACCATTTCATGTGGTTTCAAGTAATTGTTAATTTACATTATTTAAAGTACTCTGGCACAACAATTTCCTGCGGGATCAATAAAGTTCTATCTTATCTTATGGATTTCCTTGATATTTGTTATTTTAATTTATTTAGTCAGTTTTTGCACAATTTAATGTATTTTTATGCATCTAGGTTATTTTATATGTTGTTTGTTGTTCATCTTGCACTAAAAATTACTTTTGAACATTACTGTTGCAGTTCTTTAAAACCAAAGGTAATAAACCAGGCAACACTTTTGCTGTAAAATACATTGCACACTGGTGATTTTTTTTTCTTTTGTTACTTTTAGTACCACAAGATCACGTGTCAAACTCAAGGTCCGTGGGCCAAATCCAGCCCGCCATAACCATTTCTGTGACTCCACAGAGACAGAACTTCAAGATAACAGTTGTGTGCTTCAGTATTACTTTATTAGTCAAATCAAATCAGTTTTTATGTTTATAATGCCAAATTACTCAAACATAAAATATTTAATTTTTAGAAGTCATTGAATGCAGAGAAAGTTATATTTTACCAGTTAATACAAAGTAGGTCGTTTTATCAATACATTCTGCCATGTCCCGCCTTTTGAGGACATTCATGATCGTGATGTCACCCAGAATAAAAATGAGTTTGACGCCCTTGCACTGGATGATACATATAGGATAATGTAAACAGAGCTGTCAGAGTTGCAATGAGTTTATGTTAGGTGGGCGAATGATCTGATCATCTGACTGTTTATTGCAGTAATCTACATTATTAACAGAAATAGAGGGCCCCAAACAAATTTCGCTTAGGGCCCCATGGAGGCTTGGGCCGGCCCTGTGGGGCTCAAAGCCGCAAGAAAATGGGCAGATTTTTAGGATTATAATTTTAGAATTGGCAGAAACTAAATTGAGAAATGTATAAGACAACGACAACAAGTCCACAACTATTTTGAGAGTAAATCTGTCAAATTTAACTTTTACAAAATTAAAGCGATAAGACTGCAAGCATTCGTGACTGAGAACCCCTCTGAAGGATTTGAGACATTTTCGAGATTCATTCACGAATACGGTTTGCCAACTAGGTGCAAAAAGTTGCAACCGCGTGAGATCGCTTTAACAATTAAAGACAGCAGCAATACACAAACTGTTAATAATACCTTTATACTTTTTTTAATATTACGCAAATACAACCTTGTTCACATTACCATGGGGGTTGCTGTGTACATTCTGAGTTGTTAAGAGTATATGAGGCGTTGTGAGAACGCCAACAATATCTGCATGGTTTACTCATTACAAAGTACTGTAGTTTTTTTTTTGTGTGTGTGTTTGGTCACATGATGAGCACCAACAAAAAAAAACAATGTTTTCCACTTATTCATTCGTTCAACATTCATTTAGACAGGTTAATCCCATTGAGCCCGAGGACTCATTTACAATTTAGTCATCCCACAGACAGGAGCTGGAAGAAGCTGACATTAAATAATTATTGTGGGTTTGGTTTGAACTTAACTTGAAGATGAGGAAAATGGTAAATGGACTGCACTTATATCTGTATAGCACCTTTCTATTTTATCAAGATACTTAAAGCTCTTTACCATACAAAGTACAATCTACGCCCTCATCTACCCATTCATGCAGCACTCTACAAAGTTAACTGAATAAATCATTCTAAAGAGACTAATCAGTGCTTTCACATTCATGCGCCAAAGTATAGAGCTGTCATTTCTAACCCAAACCGGAGCCTGGCCTAGCCCGACCTGGATTAGACCCAGACCATAATAATGTGCTTAATCTGCGGGCCGGGCCGGTGTCGGGCTTTTGATTGCATCAGCGGACGCATGCAGTTGATGATCCAATTGAAGGCAACATGGCTTGCCATACATCACCAGCCGCACTGACCGGCCTTGAAAGAGGTAAAAAGTTCAGTTAAAGTAAAGAAAGACATCTTTGTTGTTTCCTTCAGAAGGTGGTGGTGTAATTTAAAAAAGATTCAGCTGCACACAGCTGACGCGCATGGCCGACAGCCCAAACAGGTGAGATCCCAAAATATCCGACATATCAGAGCAGTGTCCGTGTCTGTATAATGCAGAATGCAGGTAGAAGCAGGGATTTAATGCTCTTTGACGGCCATGAAAGGAAAAACACCCCCTTAGCTCCGATCTTCTGCCCCCTTTTATTCAGCCTCATACGTCCGCCGACTGTTAATAACTACATAAGCAGTCAACGCTTGATTAAGAAATGTCAGACCTGTAATTACTGTTAATTTGTCGGGTGGGGTTCAGAAATGATGTCTACGGGCTGGAGCTGGGTTGGATTTTTTGGGCCCGAATGCATCTCTACCCATGGGACACACATCGGAGGTGCATAGGCCTCCCCCTCCTCCCTCTGGAGGAGGGGGAGGCCTATGCTTCGCGCGAAAAGTGATTGGCGCAAAGCGCAGGGATAAAACCCACTAGGGCATGGCTTAAAGGGCGGCAGCCTGCATGAAATAGAACTGCATGCGGTGTTGTGAGTTGTTGTAGGTAACCAGGAAAACCTGGAGTGGACTTTTGGTGGTATAAATATTCTCCTAATCAAGTGGAATGGATTTGTTTAAAAAGGAATAGAAACAGCACTGGCTGAACTAATATTTCACAGTAAATTTGGGGGGATCCAAAATAATATTTTTTTAAATGTGAGGGGGACATGTCCCCTTCCCATATATGACACTTGTGCTTTCTGGAGTATTGTTGTCTCTAGTTTAGCTCATCTGAATTTTACAACTCAGAGTTTTATGGTTTTTATTTTATTTTACATTTCGACACTTTCTGATCTCTATGCTTGACTTGGCACCGACTCGTGGCTCAGATCATTATATGTTTCCACCGAAATGCCTGAAAACTATAATTTTTATACTTTATAATATTTTTTATACTTTATACTTCGGGACAGTATTACACTCTATTTCATTTTATGATTATGTTTATTAAATGTTGGTGTTTTTGGTGTTGGTGAAACTTTTTATACTTTTATACTACTATGAAAAACTACTATGAAAAAACTCAGGACAGTATTACACTCTATTTCATTTTATGATTATGTTTATTAAATGTTGGTGTTTTTGGTGTTGGTGAAACTTTTTATACTTTTATACTACTATGAAAAACTACTATGCAAAAAACTCAGGACAGTACTAAACTTTTATTATTTCATTTTATGCTTGTTTATTAATTGTTTAGTGTTTAGTGTTTAAATGGTTACTGTTGCACCGAGGGACTGAGAGAAATGCAATTTCAATCCTGTGTATGTCCTGTACATATTGCAGTTTTGACAATAAAGTTGACTTTGACTTTGACTTTGATTAACCTAAAATTGAATGTCAAGCTTCTTCTTTTTATTTTATGGAAAGGAAAAATCAAAATAAAGCCACATGTGGCAGCTCTGCTTGGTCAGAATATTTTAGCAGCAACAAATGAAAGCAGCAACCACATGTTGAAAATCAAATGTGAGGGCTGAGACGAGCCAAAGGAGCAACCCGTCTGGCAAACCAATGAAATGCTAACAACATCAGAGTTGACAGAGTGTTTTATTACAATCCTGGGCAATCATTAGGGCCATTCATCTGCACATTCAAACTCTTTACTCTTTCATTTGTCAACCCAGCAGCTCGGCTCCGGGCTTCAGCTTCGTTATTGCAAGCTAGCATGTTGCCTCTGATGCATGGAGCTATGATTAGTATCTGAAAGCAGAAAATATAGATCTCTGTAAAATATGCTCCTTTTAAGGCCCCGTCGGAGAAGTAATGGCAAAGTAACCAACAAAGGAAAACAAAAATGAATATGTAAAGATAGTTTTTGTGATTATTTATGCTTTAGCGGCATTCTGAAAGCAGAGTAGCATGCGTGTTTTAAGGTAATACATTTTACATTTACAATTCTTTTTTTTTCCCCACACAGTTTTGATTAGTTTTAGTCTCCTTTTAACCCCGTTCAGGATGTGTGATCTAAAAATAGAGATCCAGATTGGTGGAATTGATTCTCTCTCTTGTAAAAAATAATAAAATAAAATAAAATCCACATCTTGACAACAGGTTTTTTAATTAGATACAATTTAGATTTTTCTAAAAACCCTCTGTGTATTTTCTCCCATTCAAAACAACATAATTGTTTTAATGTTTCTGTTTCTCTGCTGCTAGACTGTCACAAAGCTTTCTGTTGCGCCAGTAAGTAAATAATTTCCTGATCCCAGAGGGAAATTAAAAAGAAGTAACATTTTATTGTGCAAATAAAACATCATGCCAGAGTTTTAAACAAAAACATTTTTGTATTTACCCATACCTCCACATATAAAGTCATGCCTGGAACTACATATGGTAGTAGGAAATATATATACAGTTGTTTTTGTGTTGTATTGTTGTTGTTTCCGACATCTTAGCTCTAACATTGTTTAATTGGAACTTCTAACAGAATTTATAGTCAATTATCACTCCCGTACATTATGCACAATCTCAGTCTCTTACTGCTTGGACAACAAATTGGGGATCAGTCTCAGCTACTACCACACCAAACTCTGTAAAACGAGTTATGGCCATTTTTCTGTTTTTTATATTTGATTAACCCTGGCGATCATCTTCATCTTAGGCTGTAAATGTAAATCCATCCATGTAATTGCATGTTGTATCATAAAAATAAGTGAAATCTAATTCACAAGATATTTTGCTAACACATTTGCAAACAGATTATTTTGAACTGTTAAAGTTTTATGCACAATGTGGAACATTCAGAATATGTTTTAAGGAAGCCAAATTAGAGCTCAATATCAGTTAAATTATAAAGTTAGTCCTTTTCTGCGTTGGCTGATGGTGACTAGCTGTGGCAGCCATATTGAATTGGATTGATCTACACAAGACGAGGTCAGTGAACAAGGCCAGGCTGATTCTGGCAGATCCTGATCACCACTCCATGGTGAGTTCAGGTTGCTTCCAGCTGGACGCAGGTATCTGATGCCCAGATTTAGGATGAACAGCCTGAAAAATCCATTCATCCCTGTAGCAATCAGGCTTCTCAATGAACAATGATGATTTCCGTATTGTTATTTTAATATCTCAATGTCGTGTGTAGTATGGATGTTTTTTGTGCCTACTGACTATGAAACAAATTGCCCCTTGGGGATAATAAAGATTCTTGAACTTGATTGACACTAAAGGGAAATCAGTTGGACATTCAGTGACTACTCTTGGACAGTTTCAGTAAAGCCTAGAGTTTTCTTATAGCGGCTTTACTCTTGGTGGCTGGGGATACAAAGAATGTGTATTGGTAACAAATTAATGCTATGAAATATTAATTTACAATGTTATAATGCTCCCATTTCTGTAGCAACAATACCTGGAACACAGACAACAAGTAAAGCCTAAACTGTGGTGCAATTACAAAGCAGAAATATCTGATTAAGGGAAACAGGATGTTGTGCAGTCTTGTATGTAAACCAAAGATCTATCTACAATTAGATGGATGGAAACGCATGCAGGCTCATCCCCTGTAGCTTGACGGCAGAATATTCTCAGTGTTGATGGAGGTATTGATCATGCACACATTAAAATGATGTCTGCAGCAGTAAATGCTGATGGTGGAGAGGTCCATTAATCAGGAAATCAATGCTCCGGTCAATAAGAAACATTGGCCCTGACAATAGATGACAGTTTGAAGGTGGAGCGTCAGGTTAGCGGAGCACAAAGCTTCCCGCCGCTGGAAGTCCAGGAGTGCAAGCAGGTCATGAGTTGTGAAGTTTTGATCGCTGCAAACAAGTGAATGAAGGTGTTGAATTAAAACTGTGTAGTGCCCCAACAAAGGACGTTTGGGTACTGAGAAATCTGCTGCCGGTCTTGTGAACGTTGAAAAGGTGAAAAGTCCCAGAATTATGTCCAGCAGTTGTATAAAACATCTTTTTAAAGGTTAAAAGTCCATAGTTTTGGTTTCTCAGCATCCCACAAGCTCAGGCCGCAAACCTAATCCAACAGAAACAGACCAGTTCAGTTTCTTTACCAAGTCAATCAATACAGGAAATTTTATAGGAAATCACTTCAAACATCCCCCTACATTAACACATCTGTAGATCTGGCTGCCAACATTCAATGCAACTCAGAACTCAAAATGAAGGTCCATTGCCATTGAGGTCTTGTCTCTGAGCAAGACACCTAATCCCTAATTGCTCCCTGGGTGCTTATATAGCTGCCCACTTCACCACCTGGGTGTATCCCAGTTATGGGTTTAATGCAGAGAACCAGTTTCGCCATTGCATGGGAACATATAATGATGACAACACGTAGCACTTCTTATGTGATGTCCTTCATGTGTCCTCCTCTGTCCCCCTTCTATGGACATCTGGACTGTTGCCACTGCCAACCAGAGGCTGGTGTTCTTCCAGCACACATGGACCCTGCACAGCCATCTAACACGTGATGTTTGTCTTTCCTCATAGAGAAAATCCTGCTCGCCTCCATTCTACCATACCATACCACTTTATTTATAGAGCACTTAAACAGACACAAGGCCAACCAAAGTGCTGAACAATAGAACAAGCATATCAAACAGGAGAAACATAAAATAAAAATATAGATACAAATAGCAACAGAAACTAACTAAAATGGCGAACCATGTATATTACAGAGAGGATCAAAACAGACCTGTAGTGTGTCCGTTCCTCCTTCCTGTTCCTCTCAAACCCAGCCGGTCAAAGCAGATGGCCGCTTGTCCTGAGCCTAGTTCTGCTGGAGGTTTCTTCCTTTTAAAAGGGAGTTTTTCCTTTCCACTGTTGCCTTTGTGCTTGCTCAGGATGGAGAGGATGTGACAAAGTGAAGACTCAAAGCCATCTGCTGGCTCCTTCCATAAATAACGTTATTAATTAACTTTTTATGAATGTTTCTGTTCAGTGCCATGAGATGACTTCTGTTGTGACTTGGTACTTTATAAATGAACTGAATTGAATTTGTCTCCAGCAATAGGATGGTGCTCTCTGTTGGGATTGATGAGTGACTGTTTGCAAACTTTACCCACCAATAGTCCAAGTCACGAGTCTCCATGACTTCAATTTTGTTGGTTTGCAGTGCTTCCATTTCAGAACCACTACATTAGAAGACGATGCTAGCGCGAGACTATGTCACTGGAGAATCACGTAAGTGTAGGGCTGTTTTCATGACCATGTCGTCTAGGCACAAGCCCAGTAGTGCCAGTAGAAGTTTGAAGAACCATGCCATGCACAGTCCACCCACTACCCCAGTATGCAGCCATCATTATAAAATCCACTGAGACTTTGCTATTATGCTTTTTGGAATTATATATTTTTTTGCTATTATAATTTTGCTTTTGCTATTTGCTATTTAATTTGCTTTTTGCTATTATAATTTGCTAGGAAAGCTCTACAGAGAGTGGTGAAGGCTGCACAGAAGTCTGTTGGAGTCAGTCTCCCCACCATCACAGACATTTACACCTCCAGATGCAGGAAAAGAGCCACCTGCATCATGAAAGACCTCACTCACCCAGCACACTCACTCTTTGCCCCACTCCCCTCAGGACGGAGGTTGAGGAGCATCAAATGTAGAACCACTAGACTGAGGAACAGCTTCTACCCTGAGGCTGTTAGACTCATGAATAAATAAATAATAAGAATAAACACTGCAAAATATCACATCATGCTGATGCTGATCTGTTTTCTTGTTGCTGTGTTCATCTGTGACCATCTGCTCATACAGACTCATGTTCGTGCTGCTGTTTATAATGATGTTTTTCTACTACATTAGGGCTTAGTGTATTACTAGTTGATGTTTTTCTTAGTTAATCCTAGATGTTATTACTGTTTTTCTCTTGCATTTGTTGTTGGATGTAACTGGGACCCTGTGTACATAATCTCGTTTTCATCACATATACGGTGTGTATATATATTGTCATTTGCGGTGCAAATGACAATAAAGACTCTCTGACTCCGACTCTGACTCTGACTGACTCTATAGCCGTGTTTCCATCAAGGTTTCTAGCTGCGCAATTTGAAATAGCGCAGCAGAAAAGCTTAATGGAAACGGCAAATTGCGAGGTTACTTCCTGAATTACGCTAAAAAGTTTTTACGCTCGCTTGAGGTGGTTTTTGGGATTTGAGATGCGCTAAACGACAAATGGAAACACATTTTCCGACTCATTTCTGACGTAGCGAAAATTCACGTCACGTGACGTTCAGCTGTTTCCGCTCCGGACAACATGTAACATCGCTAAAACTAGTTGGCATGACAGAATAAATACAACTCGCCCGATAGCAACACGTACCTGAAATATTCTCTCCATTTTGACGAGATGTGTGGCCGGGTTCAGTTTTCAACCGCTACTTCCTGTTTACTGTAGACATGCGCAGTGCTGACGTCTGACGTAATGACGCTGACGTCTGACGTAATGACGCTGTGCGCGGCTTGGAAGAAGCGCTTCAAGCCAGTAGATGGAAACACTTCTGATCTGCATTAATTTGTATTTACATATTTGCGAGGTAGCTCAAAATACGAAATGAAAATGGATGGAAACACAGCTTATGAAAATGTTGTACATGCTCAGAACTATTTATCAGATGTAACAGGGAGCCCACAACATTTTTATTACGTTCCGGAGGAACTCGCCAATTCTCTGCTTTTATTAACTGCAGCACAATTTTTTCCTTCTATGTCCTGCAAGCCAAAGTCTGAATGAATTCTGTTGGATTTGAATCAATTGCTCCTTCAAGCACGCTATTTAAACACAGCCGAGGGGATTTCTTATTTTCTACATGATCTCATCTATGGGTTTCTCAGCTGGGTGAATCAGTGAACCTGACTACTTGCAAATGAAGAACGCTGAACAAGTCGTCATTAAAATCTAATCATCGGTGGGGAAATTTTTTTACTTTATCATTGGAACTACAAAAAAGTGAATGTTCTATCAAATTGAGCTGATGAACTCATGTTAAGACATGAGTTAAAACAACCTTTTGTTCCATGGATGGCAAATCAGAAATGGACAGGCACTTCTTTGAAATCCATTTCTGTAAAGTTTAAATGTTCTTTTTTTATTTTTAGCACTTTTCCCCCTTTCTCCTTTTGATAAGTGAATTGCACCGCAAAGGCATGGATATAATTTGACTTTAGACATAACCAATTTATCACCAACCCCAGTGCAATCCTGATCCCTGTAATGAAAAGCCGGGCCAAAGGATCTGGAATGGTGCAGAGTGACACCTGCTCGAGTTGGTTCAAATTAGAAATGCTAAAAGAGAGAAGAAACTGTCAAAGAGAAATGTGTCAGACATTTTACAGGTCTAATTCTCTTGTAAGCTGGAGGGTTCAGGTTTCAGCTGAAGAGGTTTTCAGGTGGTGGGATGTGAGCTGCACCGAGTGCACAAAGAGGAGAAAGATACGAGAAGTTTCAGGATTCTTGCTTCATTTTTGCTGCTTCTAATGCTGCTCTCATGGGTGTCCATGAATTACCTGGTGAGTTATGGAGGGGGAAATATGTAGAATTGCTTTAATTGGGAATTTCAAGTCCTTCAAAAACCGATTTCTGAGTGATAAAATTAAAAAGAAGAGATTGTGAAGATATCCACAATACACAGTGCAGCGTTACGTTTATTATTTCTATGATACATGTGACTTTTTACATGTACCGTACTTTTCGCCGTATTAGTCGCTTTGTCCAATTATTGGCAATAATTTGGAAAAATCCATAAATACGTCACTTCGCCCTATAAGTCGCATCTATTATGCGTCACCGCTACGCGACGCGTCAGCGCCTCATTTGCCCTGCTGAAAATGGCGGCCACAGAAGCGAGCGAGCACGGAAGGACTTTACAAGATTAACACGGTAAAAACAATTATTTGTTTGCTAAAAATTATAGCTGACATTATAGCACAAGGGTTCCTGAGCTTAACCGTTCCTTAATCAATTCACGAAATGGTCAAATCTGCTGGATTTAAATTGTTTCGGTTTGACGTCTTCCAAACGGTCGCGTGCGCTACGAAAATAAATTATAAATAAATCGAATTTTATCTCAAATGTCTTATACAGGTCAACAGTTTGTAAATGAAACCCATATAATTACACTCTGTAAGCTAAAAAAATATCCGCCAAGTGGTTTATGAGCTATTTATAAC
>JBBPBX010092957.1:0-13637 GCA_038048925.1 Garcialebias charrua
TATGGAGTTAAATTTGTTTCATAATTAGTCAACGAAAAAAAACTAACCTCAGTTATGTAAAATAAAATTGTAATCAAAACTTTTGGAATTGTAATGATTTCATTTTTTTTAAAGCAAAAACTTTTGTTTAAAAAACATTTTTTTAAATTAAATAGCTAATTTTTCTCTCGTGAACTTAAAAAGTTATTTGCAAAACATAAACTTTTATTTGCACACATCAGAAATCTTTTGTTGCGATTTTAGGCTCTGCCCACGACGTCATGTGAGAATCGCAAGCAAAACTTTGAATGACAAACAAAACTTAGAATAGCAAGCAAAGATTTCTGGCATGCGCAAATAAGTTTGTTTTGCAAATAATTAGCAACATAATTGCAAAAAATGTCAATGACCTCACTGAGGTCATTGACATTTTTCGAGACATGACCAACAGAAAACTGCTGCTGCACAGTTGTTTTAAGAAGGGGCAGATATGACAAGATTTTTTTCTTCTTCTACTACCTTTCATTTTATATCTTGTTTTTTTCTTTCATGTGTTTGTAAATTGTCTATGTGTTTTAAATCTGAAATGAATAAATAAAATAAAATGAATAAAAATAAATAAATAAGAAGGGAACAAAAATGGCAAAAATGCTTAAAAGTTGGAAGTTTGTTTTTAACAGTTCACCATGATGGAAAAGAAGATTTTACCATACCATACCATACCATTTTATTTATAAAGCACTTTAAACAGGAACAAGTCCACCAAAGTGCTGGACAAACAAACACGCAACAGGCAACACATACAATGAAGTACAACACGAAAAACATAAAAACATTGCAGATCATAAATCAAACGATCCAGTACACATCAGCTGGCATTGAAAGCGATGGAGTAGTAGTGAGTTTTTAACCGGGATTTGAAAACCGAGAGGGAGGGGGCCTGTTTGATGAGCAGCGGTAACTCGTTCCAGAGTCTTGGGCCTGCTACAGAGAACGCTCTGTCACCCCTGCGCTTAAGGCGAGTTTCTGGAACTATTAAGAGTACCTGATCCTCTGACCTCAAAGCACGAGGAGGGACATATGGGTGTATCAGATCCGAGAGATAGGCGGGGGCGAGACTGTTCAGCGATTTGTAGACATACAGGATCTTAGATTCAGTTTGGGGGAAAAAAGAAAGGAAAGAGACTGAAATAAATAAGAGACATTGGCCTCCACTCAACACAGAGAAGATGAGACAATGAGGAAAAAAGAGAAACTGACAAGAAAAAAAGAAGAGGAAAGATTGAAGAAAATGTATATAGGTACTTACAAATACACTAAGACACAAACAGAGATATAGGTCTAAATTTTGGTGGTCAGTTAGTCTCAGTAGGCTTTTCTCATGGTGATATGCATTAACAATTCAATTTTTGCTTTTGTTTAGTTTTCTTCTGCAGTTCCACATTAAAGTTTGATGCAGCTCTGCTTTTCTGAATGGACCATCTTCATCTCCACTGCAAGTGTAGCAAACCAGGCAGCTCTTTCTTTTATAGATTACAGTACACTAAAAAGTTGCATTGTGGCCTTGTTTACATTTTTTATAGTGTAATTCTGTAAAGACAAAATATATCTGGTGGTGTAGCTCTGATTTACATATCTTGCTAAATCGCAGGTTTGAATATTGCAATACTTTCCTATAACAAAGTAGACCTGCAGAAAGAAATTACTAATAAAATATTTTACATATGGATAGTTGTATGTTCTATGTAGAGGTTTTCCTAAGCTTTGATAGTATATCTCACAATTTTGTAATTTATCATTGTCACTGAAAGCTATGTGACTTTGTTAATATTCTGTCCTAAAATGCGGTTGGATGTGCCCCCTTTTTTTTGAGCACCTGCCCCTTTAGTGGGCTCTGCACGTCCCTGCAGGGTTTGTATTCTGTTTTTATTCAGTTTCACAGCCTTTTTAGAAACACGGTTCTATTTGTAACATGTTTCTGATTTGATTTATTTCTAATGGACAACTGTTGTTCTCAGGTGGCAGGAGATCGTCTTGGGTTAGAAACTGGACGGTGTGGACGTATTACAGAGATTATTTCCCTGTCAGGGTAGGTAAACATGTCTTAATATCCATCCATCCATTATCTTTATCCGCTTCTTCCTTTTTCGGGTCACATGAACAGGAAAATGATAACGGCTATGATGATACAACTACAACTCTGGTGGGGGGGAATCAGAGGCGCAGTAGAGCTTAAAGGACAACACTCACCGTGACAGTAACAATTCACCATATTGGACAATTACTGTAGTAGAATATGATGTCTATTTTCATTTTTGCATTTAGGCCAGGCGAGGGTTAAAAAACAACAAAAAAACAACTGAGTCCCGGAAGAATCCGGAAACCCCGCCGATGATTGCCGAAGTCCGAAATGACGTAAAAAAAGGATCCAGTCAGAAGGCAGGAGTGAGTTCACGATGGAGGCTTATGATAGTGATGCTGATTTCAGTGAAAGTTCCGGTGGCCTTTCTTTAGTTTTTTTGCCAAAAGTCAAGTGATCGCTTCCTCCCCGCTGTCTCCATGACTGAAATGAGGAAATGAATGAATTTGTGCGAATTACACTTGTGTTCAACGTGGCTGGCTGTGCAGGGTTCTGTGAGTTTCCTGGTGGGCTGCGGGACCGGCAGCGCTCCCTGTTTATTTTTTACTTTTTAGAACTTTTTAATAAGATGTAACACCGCTGCGGCTGGGGCTGTGTGGAGCTGCCCGCTTGCCTTTTTGTTCTTTCCCCCAGGTCGGGTGGAGAGAAAGAGGGGGGCGAGCCGCGCGGCTTCGCACGACTTCGGCCGCAGCGGTGTTGTATCTTGTTGGAAGGAGAATGGGGAGGGCAGGGAGCTGATGCAGCCCGCCGGGGGCTTTGCGGAGCCCGCGCGGCCACACACGAGTTTGGTTCGCTTCGACAAATTCATTCATGGATAGTTGGCACAGCTCTTCCTTCAGTCTCGTACGCGAGCGAGCGAATTAATGGTGTCCTACGTGGATGAGTGACCTCTAAATATTTCCTGGTGAAGTTGTGGGTACAGTTAGACCAGCGCTCTGTTTTTATTTATTTTTTAGAACTTTTAAATAAGATATAACACCGCTGCAATAATGAAGCTACGTTGATGCATGCTTGTTATAACTCCGCATGCTCAAGGCGGAAACTTAAGTGACGTCAATGCCCATATATGGAGAGGGGCAGATTTTCCCGGAGCTGCTGCGAAAAACTGCTAAAAAACATGAAATAACACATTTAGCGTTATTTCTCTACAATATAAATAAACACCCCTGTTTCATTATTTAATTAACTACTAAATATTAATGGCGATGCAATTTGAAAACATGGTGGGTCATGTCCTTTAAGTATTAAAAATGTAAAAGTAATGAAAGCTGTTGACAGTGAGTGTGCAGGTTTTACATGGTCCTGTAGATAAGAGTTATCTGAGCTGATGGAGTTTAGCTGTCTGCTCCACGTTGTCCCTGCCCCGGTTAATGAGAGGCTGACACTGCGCTGGAGTTTGCTCTCCTTGATAGTAGGCAGGTATCTGTTGTTTAGACTGAAGGAGCGTTATCGCCAGGCAGCACAAACACACATGGGAACATACAGCGGAAGGTGCAACAGCTGAGTGGGACTAGCTGTCACTGTACAGGTCAAAGGTCAAGCCTGGAGCACCTTGTTTGATTGAGTCATCAAAGGATTTCTCTGAATCTTGAGTTCTGAACAGAACCACGCTGCAAATAAAATCCTGACATTTCTTTGCCAGAACATCAGAAGTTTTATAGTTTGTCTAATAGAAAAACTGAAATAGTCACAAATACTGATTTTACTTTTTCACAGAAGTCTGATGGAATGGATCCAAATTCCCTTCACCTCCAAGTCAAAAACTTTTCTCTGCACACATCGATGGCAAAAAACGATCAACAGCTGGACTCCGAGCCATTTTTATTTCACTTTCATTTATTTATTATCACACAGAAAGAATATATCTTTTTCAGGACATTTTACTTTCCAAGACTGTTTGGAATCTGCATAATTTGTTGTTTATGTAAAAATCCTCTTGAAAGTATTTAGTTGTTTAAAATTTATTAACTTTCAAAGTCAAAGTCAACTTTATTGTCAGAACTGCAATATGTACAGGACATACACAGGATTGAAATTGCGTTTATCTCAGTCCCTCGGTGCAACAGTAACCATCTAAACACTAAAACACTGAAACATTTAATAAACATAAAATAGTAAAAGTGTAACACTGTCCTGAGTTTTTGCATAGTAGTATAAAAAGTATAAAAAGTATATCTATAAAATAAACTGAAGGTTCTAGCATTGACATTTGCAAAGAGTGGCAACTTTTATTCATCTGTGACCAAAAAGGACACTAATATTGTCAGATGTCACACGACCTAAATGGTGTTCAAATCAATGTAAACTATTGTACACACTTTAAAAACTGATACTGTGCATAGCCATGAAAGGTAGACGATCACCTACAGTAAATACTTTAATTCTTGTTTAGTTAGTCTGTTTGGAAAATATCTCTTGAACTTGAAGACTGAATTTAAAAGTTGTCAGAAAGAAATTGTTGGATGCTATTAACTGATTAATGAACTTTATTGATGATGGTTCCCACAGCTAATCAGTTCTAGCAAACAAAGAAATGGCTTTACCTCAGTCATCTTTAGAGATTTAAAGTTGAGTGTGTTGGTAACTGCGAGTCATCCCCAACACACTCTGAGCACTATTGGATCACGTCTGAGCACTATTGATCACGTCTGAGCACTATTGATCACGTCTGAGCACTATTGGATCACGTCTGAGCACTATTGGATCACGTCTGAGCACTATTGGATCACGTCTGAGCACTATTGATCACGTCTGAGCACTATTGATCACGTCTGAGCACTATTGATCACGTCTGAGCACTATTGATCACGTCTGAGCACTATTGATCACGTCTGAGCACTATTGATCACGTCTGAGCACTATGATCACGTCTGAGCACTATTGATCACGTCTGAGCACTATTGATCACGTCTGAGCACTATTGATCACGTCTGAGCACTATTGGATCACGTCTGAGCACTATTGATCACGTCTGAGCACTATTGGATCACGTCTGAGCACTATTGGATCACGTCTGAGCACTATTGATCACGTCTGAGCACTATTGATCACGTCTGAGCACTATGATCACGTCTGAGCACTATTGGATCACGTCTGAGCACTATTGGATCACGTCTGAGCACTATTGGATCACGTCTGAGCACTATTGGATCACGTCTGAGCACTATTGGATCACGTCTGAGCACTATTGGATCACGTCTGAGCACTATTGGATCACGTCTGAGCACTATTGGATCACATCAGATCCAATCGTCAGACTTTGCCATGCAAGGCAGTGGACAATAAGCAAAACTTCAAGGAATGCTACTTTAATTTATTTTATATTTTCATTTACCCTTTATTTATCCAGGTAGTCTCATTGATCCTCGAGGACTCATTTTCAAGAGAGACTTGTTTAGGGAGCAGATTGTGGGGGTTAAGGGCCTTGCTCAGGGGCCCAGAGTGGGGCGAATGAGGGTGGAGGCAGGTGTGGGTGTTTCACCTTTTTCCACCCACATTTTTTATGTTGTCGGTACTGGGGCTTGAACCGGCGATCTTCCGATCACAGGCCTACTGTCTCTAACCACTACTGCAAACCTTTTAAAATAGTCTCTGTCTCTCTATCTCAGTCCATTCAGCTTCTTGTGAAAAGTATTAATGCAAGTTCCACCAACCCCTGCTAATTTTGCTCTAGTTTTACCATTTTGACCAATTTGCTGCAATTGTTCCCACAAAACCGATCAATCCCTTCTGTTCCCTGACCATTTTTACTTCCTGGTATCCAAGCTTGCAGGATGAAAACATGTCCTCCACCAGGTTCAGGTTTGGTTTATTTGTCATATGCAAAATCAACACAAGGTCAAAAATGAAATGCTGAGGATGAGAAGAACCGTTTCGACTGGCCCCCAAAAAACGGTAACAACAAATATTAAAGCATGCAACAAAAATACAAAAACAAGATGCCAAAAGTGGAAAAAGGAATAAATCTACAGCAGCATGGTCCTATTAACACAGTGGTTCTGTTGGCAGTGAGGTTATCTTAGCAGCATGGTCCAGTTAGCAGCATGGTACTGTTAGCAGTGAGGTTCTGTTAGCGGCGTGGTCTTAGCAGTGTTAGCAGTTCTTGTTGGCAGGTCCAGTTAGCAGCTTGATGATAATAATGACTGCAGCAGCTGCCCTCCCAGACTGTCCTCCAGACCCGGGTCTGGCAGATGGAGACCATTTCCCCACGGAGCCCAATGGGTCCGTAGAGTTTGGTCCATGCAGGCAGACGGAGGATCATGGAGACAGCCGCCATGACAGGCCTGAGGCTGGAAGGTCTGAATCATGATGGGATGATGGCAAGGCAGCGACACAGAAAACTACCCGTGCTGTGGATGTGCATTGTAAGCTCAAATCAACAGGAACATAAAAAGATTGAATCAAAGCGGAGCTCTCTTCAGTGCTACCATTCTGCAGCGCAAGTGATGACAGAGTCCATGCAGCTGAAATCAGTGCAAGTCAATTTCCTGAAGTATTACACAACGGTACTAACGTGTTATGCACTTCATGCAACATTATGTTTGAACACAGATTAAAACTATTGCTTACCGATGCCTCTGTTGTAAAACATGCCTGAGAATGTTTGTGCACGTTCCCTTTCACTCCACCGGGCTGTGACCTGGTCCATGTGTTGATGATGAGTGGCGAGGGAGGAGTTCCACTCTTCAATGAAGGCAATAGTTTTTGCATAGATCTTCTAGACTTATTTTCCTTAAATTGTTAATTAAAAAATATAAAAAATACAAAACTTGTGTATATAAAACCATAGAAATGTAACTGATGGGATTTGAAATCGTTAAATGAAACCAGGCGTGTCAGCTATAATGAAGTGAGAAGAACTTGGTGACCTTTGACTTTAAACACGACAACAGGCACAGATCTTGGGTTGAAGGTGTGTTTGAAATGCAGCCTGAACTTTGGGAGACATATTGAGCAGTGCTGTTTGGACCATGGAACTGGTCTTACTGATGAGATTAGACTGTTGTTCCCAGCAGCTTCTGTTATCTTTGACTCGTTAAAAAACATCTGTATTTCTGTAAGACGGGCACATCGCTGTCCAACATTTTCTGTCCTAGCAATCTTTGAAGGAATGCATATCACCTGCAGCTTTTCACACCAGAGTTTGACTGAAATAATCTTATGAAAGATGTTTGGCTCAAACATGCAATGTTGCAAGATTTTGCATGACATAGGCATTCTCAGAGTGCTAACACATCTGGCAAAGTCTAGCTATCTAGCACACGAATTGTGTTGGGGGTGACTTTCAGCCATGAGCTTATCAAATTTAGCTTCAAAGCTGTAACATTAGAAGTGTTATACTGTACTACTATATATATATATATAGATAGAGAGATAGAGAGAGATAGAGAGAGAGATAGAGAGAGATAGAGAGAGAGAGAGATAGAGAGAGATAGAGAGATATCTATATATAGATATAATATACTAGTGGCTATCTTGACTTCAATTTTTTTTAGTTAATTTTCATCCACTGGTTACTTACTGGTACGGTAGTTTCACTAAAAATCTCCCCAGTGGCCAATGAGATATTTTGCTGACACAAACATGGGTTTAAACATTATCAGTTTTTACTTTGGCAGCAGCGAATAATGAAACCAAAGAAATTGGTTACCTGTAATAAATCTACACTCAGCACTGTATGGTTTCCTCAAATGCTTGAGGTGGCCGAAGGTAAATCTATGGTAGCCAAGGCCACCATTGGCCCTTGGTTCCACAATTGATGGCTCCCTCTGCTTGCCAGGAGTTAAGCCTCCGGCAGAGCTCAGCGTACTTCCTGTATGCCGCTCTACGCGCGTGTTCTGTGCGCACGCGTTCACAAGCACAGCTTTGCTTTCGTTCTTGCGTTAAATGTGACTTTCCTTCCCTCCATTGATTACGGTGACATTCTCTACATGAATGCTCCTACAAGCACCCTGCGGATGTTGGATGTGGTCTATCATGGTGCACTAAGATTCATAACTGGTTGTGATTATCGTACCCACCACTGCACCCTGTATTCACTGGTTAACTGGACATCATTAACCTCACGCAGACTCTTCCACTGGTACATTTTCATCTTTAAATCACTTCTTGGTCTGCTGCCCTCATACATCTCCTCCTACATGTCTTTGCGTGAGTGCAGCTACAGCGTGCGCTCTCAGGACATGATTACCTGCAGTGTTCCGTCAGTGAGGACTGAACTTGGAAAAAGGGCCTTCTCCTATTCTGCTCCTGCTTCATGGAATATCTTACAAAAAGATCTGAAGCTCTCGACCTTGACTTCTCTAAATGGTTTTCAGAATCTGTTGGAATCCTGGCAAAAACCAATGCAGATTTGTTCCTGTCTTTGATTTTATACGTCTACCTTATAATGTTTTGCTAGTTTTTTGATACTTTGTTAAAAAAAAAAATCTTTTGTTTTTTTCTCTCTTTTTGTTTTCTATTGTTTATTGTTTGTTTGTTTATTGTTTAATGAAATTCTATCACTGCTGTTCATTGTTCTTTAGTTTTAGCAGGTCGCTTTCGTAAATGAGCCCATGAGGTTCAAAAGATTTACCTGACTAAATAAAGGTTGAATGAAAATGCTCGCGTTTTCGCTCCAAATTCTTGTAATTTGAGCAGCTGCGTGCAGAGCGTCTACCTACGGGACAAACTGAGGTCGCTGATTGGTCATTTGCTGACACGCCTACTCAATTGATTGACAGGTCGAGTGGGAGACAAAAAAAAATGCATGAGCTGGCTCGGCTGCAGCCGCTGCGGTGTTTCTAAACTTTATATGTTAATAAAAAGTTCTAAAAAAAAAAATAAAAACAGGGAGCCTTGGTCCTGCAGCCCACCAGGAAATATTTAGAACGTCGCGCAGCCAGGTAGGACATGAGTTATTATTCGCTCGTGACAAATTCATTCATTTCAGTCATGGAGTTAGCGGAGGAGGAAGCGATTACTTGACTTTTGGCAAAAAAACAAAAGAAAAGTCCAGATCAGGATGAAGAAGGGGAATTTAATTCATTTGTGTAACATACAAAACAGTCCGACTCCAGGCAGTTTATTGTGAGACAACGCGCATCGCGTACGCGGTCGTAAAATTTGAGCTTTGCGCGTTCGTGCCCTGCGGGGCTACGCTTGTGCCTCTGCGTTCGTGCGGCGTACTGCCTTACGCAGAGCTCTGCCGGGGGGCTTTATTGTCACTCTGCACCACCTCAGACAAGAAAAAAAGCTCCCACTCTCTCTAGATATACAGTATAGAGAATCTCTCTCGGTTTAGTTTTAACTAATTGTAGCAAACAAAGACTAAACTCATGCAACCAGAAGTTACAGCATATATCCACATATAAAACACACAACAAAACTTAACTATTTTTAAGCATTAACCTTTAATTTATTCATTAAACAATGTAATTATGGCAAAAAATTGAAGATTTTCTTGCAGTTACGTTAACTGAAAGAAATCTTTTTCATGTTCATCTGTATGAAGGTCCTTCATACAGATGAACATGTTACTTGCTGTTTATCACTGTTGTATTCAGCTGCTCGAGGTCAGCAGCTGAAGGCCTTTAGCCATTCTTCACATTTTTCCAGACTCATTTTAGGTTTTGGAAATAGAATAAACTGTATTTCAGCCTCTAAACATTCAAGGAAACTCATGTCTGCATGCTCCCCACTGACGATGTTTAACCATTTTCTCAATGATTTTCACAAAATCCCTTTGACAGCCAAGTGTTTGTAATGCAAAACCCTGACAATGTTGTCAGAAGAAAAGGGCATGCAGTTCCTGCAGGTTAAGGGGCGTTTCACTTTGGGACAAATTGTGACTGCCGATTGACCAGTTGCTGGCAAGCCTACTGGATTGATTGATGGATGAAGCCATGTCAATTCCAGTTGAGAAAAAGCTCATCCAGTTAGTAAACTACAAACATTCACTATTAAAATCCCTCTGCGACGGGGACATCAGTTTACCGCTTGTGTCTTGTGGGGAATCACTCGTCTGGAGTGAGCGTGTCCCTCTGCGTTGGACTGTTTGAGCTGGAAGGAGCTGGTCAAAGTCTGAGCTCAGGCTCAAGTCAGGACTGAAGCAGATGGAGATTTTGATTCTTCTGGAACACGTTATCGAAACACATTTATTGCTTGCCTCAGAAGGCAAAAGGACAATGTTTGCCTGTTTGTGTGTGCTCATTTGTGTGTGTGGTTAGTAAAATGTCTTGAATCGTTGAACAAATTTGAACATGACTCAGACAGAAATCAATGGATGTGTTTCCAACTTTTTACCTTTTTTTTGGAGTCACCCCAATTCAAGATGGCTGCCGCTGCACCACAAAAATGACTTAATTTAGTTATGGTAGTCTTAACAGATACTGAGGTAAAATGAGGTGTGGTAGCTGACAGTCATTCATATTGCTTTATGACATGAGATTGCACATAATGTTATTTTCAAGGGATGAGCAAAATAACTTGATCATAAAGTGATGTAGAACCTTGGAATGAATGTGGCGGGTGATTTGCATTCCTTAGTCTTTTATTGGGAGTCTGATTTAATCCAAGAAGCAAACATTTTGCATGAATGCTGCTTACATCCATTCATCTCTCCACTTCATTGATGCCTCACATCTATAATAATAATGCTCCTGCCACCGCCACAGCTAGCACCATGGCTACCACCATGGCTACCACCACCACGACCACTACTACGACGATTTTATTTAAAAGCGCCTTTCAGGACACCCAAGGACACTTAACAAACCAATACAGTTCAAACATTATCAGTGACAAATTGAAATATAAAATACATAAAGATTATAAAATGCAAAATAATAAAAATACATTTAGTAAAGTTAATGATAAGCTAGTCTAAAGAGATGTGTTTTCAGGGCTGTCTTGAACAGAGAAAGGGAGGTGGTGTTTCGAAGGTCTGGCGGTAGAGCGTTCCAGAGGTGAGGGGCAGAGCAGGTGAAGGCCCTGCTCCCCATGGTGGAGAGGCGGGCAGAGGGTACATGGAGATGTAGTGAAGAGGAGGATCTGAGAGAGCGTGATGGGATGGAGATTTGTAGGAGGTCAGATAGATAAGGAGGGGCAAGGTTGTGGATAGATTTGAACGTGAGAAGTAGAATTTTGAAGATGATGCGTGATTTAACCGGGAGCCAGTGGAGCTGCTGCAGGACAGGAGTGATGTGGTTATAGTAGGAGGTTTGAGTGATGACACGGGCAGCTGAGTTCTGGACCATCTGTAACTTGTGGAGAGATTTGTTGGGGAGGCCATAGAGAAGGGAGTTGCAGTAATCGATACGGGAAGTCACAAGACTGTGCACCAGGATGGCTGTGGAGCGGGGTGTGAGAGAAGGACGGAGACGGTTAATATTACGGAGGTGGAAATAGGCAGACCGAGTAATATTGTTATGTGAAGTGAAGGAGAGAGTGGTGTCGAGGATGACACCGAGGCTCTTGACCTGAGGTGAGGGGGATAGCAGAGAGTTGTTAAGCTTCAGTATGTAGCTTTTTTATAAACATATTTCTTCACTCTGTCACTACCTCCTGACAGACTGATGTTAGCCAGGTAATCTCTGGAAGAAAAAAAAATTGTCCCCTTGCTTCTCCAGGTGGTAAATAAGCATTTCTAAAAAGCGACACGCCATTTTCCAGCCAATAAAAACAGAGTTTGTAACCAGCCAATAAAAACAGAGCTTGAATTTGAATTTCAGCAGACCATGGGAGAGCAGAGCCATATATGGCTCTGAGGGGGAGGGATCAGAATGCTTTGCCTGTTGAAATTTTTTCTAAGTGCTGCGGTTCTACAGAAACTGCAGACTGAACCTTTAAGGGGGACGAGAAGATGTTCTGATTTTGAAATAGTTTTTGGTACCGACAAGAAGGATTTCTGTTTTGTTACTGTTGAAGGAAATTGTTAGAAAACCAGTGATTTAGTAGCCTGGTTAAAACCAGACCCTTGTTGTCCTTCACTTCGCTTTGGACTAGGGTCTGGGACTTCTCTCATAGACAAGGATTTCTCCGGTAGATTTTTGAATGGACCAATCCGAGAACAGAAGGCGGATTACCGGACCAATCAGAGAACAGAAGGCGGAGTTTTGAACGAAGTTGACTGACGTCAGTTAAAATGGCTGCCGCCACGAAGGAATTTTCATGAAAACAAGGTAAAAAAACTATTATTTCTCTGCTGAGAAAAAATATATTTCTTAGCTGACGTTATATCAGAAGTGTTCCTGAGCTTAACAGTTCCTAAATCAATTCACGAAATGGTCAAATCTGCTGGATTTAAATAGTTTCGGTTTGACTTTCAAATCAATTCACGAAATGGTCAAATCTGCTGGATTTAAATAGTTTCGGTTTGACATTTTCCAAACAGCCTCGGGTGCGCTACGAAAATAAATGATAAAAAATCGAATTTTATCTCAAATGTTTCATCTAGGCCAACAGTCAGTAAATTAGAGCCATATAATTACACACTGGTAGCAGAAAAAATATCCACCGAGTGGTTTCTGAGCTATTTATCTGAATAGCCTGGACCTCGCCAGGCTAAACTAACAAAACTCCGCCTTCTGTTCTCTGATTGGTCCGGTCAAAAATCTACCGGAGAAATCCTTGTCTATGAGAGAAGTCCCAGACCCTAGTCCAAAGCGAAGTGAAGGACAAGGGTCTGGTTTTAACCAGGCTAGTGATTTAGCTCATTGAGACAGTCTGTGAGGATGGAGGGTGGGTGGAGTTTGGTTTTGATGACAAGTAGAGCTGTGTGTCATCAGCATAACAGTGGAAATGGACGCCGTATTTGCGGAAGATGTGACCTAGAGGAAGGAGGTAAATGATGAAGAGGAGGGGTCCGAGGACAGAGCCTTGGGGGACACCCGTGGAGACAGGGGAAGACTGGGAACGGAAGGATTTAAGCTGAATGAATTGAGTGCGGTCAGAGAGATAGGAGGTGAACCAGTCTAACGGGGTACCTGAGATGCCAATGGAGGTTAGTCTGTTGAGGAGGATAGAATGACAGATGGTGTCGAAGGCAGAACTTAGATCAAGAAGAATGAGGATGGACAGAAGACCAGAGTCAGCAGCAAGAAGAAGGTCGTTAGTAATTTTTACTAGAGCTGTTTCGGTGCTATGGTGGGGGCGAAAACCAGATTGAAACTCTTCATAAATGTTGTTGTTGGACAGGTGAGAGTGAAGTTGACTAGCAACAGTTTTTTCAAGAATCTTGGAGATGAAGGGCAGATAGGAGATCGGACAAAGATTACTGAAGTTGGTAAAGTCAAGACCTGGTTTCTTGATGATGGAGGTGATGGCAGCAGATTTGAAGGCTGTGGGAACAATGCCAGAGGTTACCATACCATACCATACCATTTTATTTATAAAGCACTTTAAACAGGAACAAGTCCACAGGTCAAGAGCCTCGGTGTCATCCTCGACACCACTCTCTCCTTCACTTCACACATCAACAATATTACTCGGTCTGCCCATTTCCACCTCCGTAATATTAACCGTCTCAGTCCTTCTCACA
>JBBPBX010092958.1:0-13637 GCA_038048925.1 Garcialebias charrua
TTTTAATTAAAATCTTACTTCTAACCCACAAAGCTCTCAACAACCTAGCTCCATCTTATATTACAGACCTTAATGTTCCATATTTTACTAACAGAGCACTTCCTTCTCAGACTGCAGGTTTATTTGATAAATCGTCTCCTGTTCTCCTCCGTCTGCACCGTTTCTAAACCCTGGATTTGGTTTTTACATCCTGAGTAATAATGTTCTGTTAGGCCCCTGGTTTCCTCACCTGGGGGGTGAGAAAGTCATCCATCAGCCGCGCTGACAGTGCGCTAAACCTCGCTTAGCCTTCGGCTGATTGTCGACAGTCTGTCGGACAAGAGCAGACCTGCTGCTGGTTCAGAGGACGGGATCAGGTGAAGACGGCAGCAGAGACGCAGCTCGTCCACATTTCCAGTTGTTAGAACTCTAAACACCAGAATGAATAAAAACTAAAGAAGAAGAAGTGAACTGTTCTGTTTTCTTTGGACCATACCTTTAAAAATAAAAACTCAAATCTTCCAAAAGTCGTGAATTTAAAGAAGCAACATGAAGGAAACAGGTTTATTCACTTTTCATTCTTTAACTTTATATTTGGACGAAATCGGACAAAAAGCAAAAACCCAGAAAACAAAAAATATATTTAAGTCATAATCATGGACAAATAATAGAATTTAAACCTTTGCAGCAGTTTCTTTTTATTTTCATTATTTTGAACTGCAGTTTGTGTTTGAACCATAGATTAATACAAAATATACATGCTTGTCCAAACTCATAAATATTAATAAAATATAAACCCCTTCAGCACAAATGAAACCATTTATTAATTTTATTTTTAATGGTTTTCCTTGAGTTTTGGACCATAGATGTACATGAATACGTCTCTGACCTGAACCTAAGCTGAAGCCGACAACTTCGGCTGATTTACGTCTCTGGACGTAAACAAACGAGACGTTGTTGTTGGTCAAATTAAAAATATGAATAAAACACCTCGGATCATTGTTGACTCTTTGCTGCTGGTTGTTGTTTCTCTTGTGTCTATAAGTTTTTATTGGAAATTGAACAAAAACACAATGGTTGTATTGGAGGAAGTAGGCGGGGCTTAAATCCTTCCTGGTGCACAGACTCTGGTTCCAAAAATACAACGTCACGGCTCCAACTAGGAGCTCTGGACAACATGAGAAGACGGGGACACTTCAGCGTACTTCCATGGACCAGTGGCGGTTCCTGAAATATCCACCAGGATATTTCTCCAAAATGAAAAAAAAAAAATTCCCAAGTTCAAATATGTTTTTTTTAAAAAATAAATCAAATGCAGATTAATACAAGGTCAACAGAACAATTAAATGCTCAGGATGAGAAGAACCAATTTGACTCACTAAAACAACAAAGAACAAACAAAAATATATATAAATAAATAAATTATATATAAATTATAGAAAGGAAAATAAGTGAGATTAAAACATTTCTGCATTTCTACTTGCAAGAGGCTTTGTTTTCATTCTCCAGATCAATACAGTGTTAAGAAATAGTAAAACACCACAAGTGACATTTAGTATATAAAATT
Source organism: Garcialebias charrua (assembly GCA_038048925.1). Classification (NCBI taxonomy): domain Eukaryota; kingdom Metazoa; phylum Chordata; class Actinopteri; order Cyprinodontiformes; family Rivulidae; genus Garcialebias; species Garcialebias charrua. Next base: position 1,547 of record JBBPBX010092958.1, read on the forward strand.
ATTAATGTTTGATCATTTTTATAAGCAAATTAAAATAAATGTAGCCATCAGAGTCCAATACTGTACAATAACCTGCGCTGGCAACCTAACTCCACAAACAAACAAAGAAAAAAACAAACTCACCAGTTGCCACTTTTAGAATAAACAGTCAGCTGAAGGCTTTTATCACAAACAGAGCACCTAAAAGTGGAAAGGATATCAGTCAGAAATGCAAATAGACATTGGATAAAGGGCTTTCAATGATTTAAAACTTTCCTGAGAAAGCCTGCTTGAGTCACTGACCACAAAAAAAATAAAAATAAAATAAATAAATAAACGGCCGCAAACACTCGATCGGTAGGTAGAGCTCACGTTGGACGTGTCCAGGGCGGTGAAAAATGCGCCCAGCATCTTCCCATTGTTTTGTAACGTTGTGGAATAACTGCGCATGCGCCATTTATAACGAGAGTCAATGGATAAGATCAGAGCGCCCCCAAAACAGGAAATACGTCACCAATCAGAAAACGTTTTTTTGAAACAAACAATATAACTCATCATTACTCATAAAATATTTATCCTACACAACTAAAAACATATATGCATATATTTTGAAATATTTTTATTTTATTATTTCATTTTTATAATTTTTTTTAAAGTCTTCAATGTAAAATGGTCCAGAAGTTCCAGTGGGGCGGCGCCCTAGCGCCCCCTATTGGCCGGCCGCCCCTGCCATGGACGTCGTCTGTTGTCCGTCAGGAGATGCTGCAGCACCCGCCCCGCCCCTAGATCCCGCAGCCTCATCTTTGCTGCTCATCAGACGTTTTGATGATCAGAAGGATGAGCTTCCTCAGAGCTCATTTCCAAGTCCGACATGATTTCCTTCCTGTTTGGTCGCCCAGAAACAGCAGAACCGTCTGCGTGTTTCTGAAAACGTCTCAGAACCGGGTGAGCAGGTGGACACATTCAGAACCGGAGATGATATAAAAGAAAAACAATCATCTGCAAGACTGAAAGGTCAGGAGGCCGGTCTCTGATTTATCTGGGTGGCAGGTTAATAAAATCCCCCTCTGAGAAACCACGAGTCGTCGTCCTGTTTGGACCTGTTTCCTGCAGCGGTTCCTTCCGCTCGGCTTGTTTTGTGTTTAGAGATCATTAAACGTAAGAACTGCTGGGTGGCAGCCAGAAAAGAACACCCCCAGAACTAGTTCTGCGTAGAGACAAAGCTGCGTCTCACATCCAGGTTCCCCTCAGGTTCTGTAACCAGACCTCCTGCGATGAACACCCGGTACGCCAGAACCGGTTCTGATGGAGAGAAACCTCAAACCTGGAATGTGTTGAATGAAAATATTTCAAAGTTTGAGCAGGTCTCAAGTAACTCAAGGTACCGAAACCCGACGTGGGCAATGTGTGGCCCGAGGGCCAAAAGTGGCCCTTGGACAATCTCCGTCCAGCCCCTAACAATCTTAATTCAAAAGAAATCAACTTTTTTTTTTTAATGGATGAAAAGCAACATTTTAGCAGAGAAACTGAATGAATTTTAAATTAAACCAAAACATTGAAAATATTTTAAGATCAGCTCGTTTTTTAAAAGTTGTGTTTCCAGAAATGAAAGACCCCACGAAGCAAACATGAGATTTTTTTTATGCATATTTAGGATATTATGATGTCACAAGAGCCAGTTGACAGAAAATACAGACATGTTTTTATCAAGAATGCTAACAATGCTACAAGAAAATGCCTGAAAATAAAAGCTGCTTTACGTCTCTGGACGTAATTCCATCCATCCATCCATCTTCTTCCGCTTATCCGGGGTCGGGTCGCGGGGGTAGCAGCCTAAGTAGGGAGGCCCAGACTTCCCTCTCCCCAGCCACTTGGAGCAGCTCCTCTGGGGGAATCCCAAGGCGTTCCCAGGCCAGCCGAGAAACATAGTCCCTCCAGCGTGTCCTGGGTCTTCCTCTGGGTCTCCTCCCGGTGGGACATGCCCGGAACACCTCACCAGGGAGGCGTCCAGGAGGCATCCTAACCAGATGCCCGAGCCACCTCAACTGGCTCCTCTCTGGACGTAATTATTGGTCAAATTAAAAATATGAATAAAACACCTCGGATCGTTGTTGACTCTTTGCTGCTGGTTGTTGTTTCTCTGGTGTCTATAAGGTTTTATTGGAAATTTAAAATCTCACAAGAACACAATGGTTGTGTTGGAGGAAGTAGGCGGGGCTTAAATCCCTGCCTTGCTGGTGCACTGACTGATGGCTCCCGTACACCAGGAGCTCTGGACAACGTGAGAAGACGAGGACACTTTAGTTTTTTCCATATTATTCTCTTTCTCTTTGCTTTTTCTGTAATTTATTAATTTGGTCTTTTGGAGAAAACAAAAGTTGCCCACGCTGAGTTAACATTAGGCCTGTCACGATATCAAATTTTGCTGGGCGATTAATTGTCTCAGAAATTATTGCGATAAACAATAATATTGTTTGAAATTTGACAATAATTAGTAATTATTTTCAAATTGAAAAAAAAAAGGTTAATTTTTGAGTGTAGTACCTTTTTTGACCATCGGATGGCAGTATAAGACTGTTTGAACCAAAGGATGGATAGTGAGGGAGCGAGCAGCGTGTCTCTTTTAAAAAATGGAAGGGAGGCTCTTTGACGTGACATGGGCTGTCTCTCTTCAGTTCTCAAAATGGCGGACGCTCTGTGTGGTTTGAGCTCTTTAGCATTTTTCACACAAAGCTTTTAATAAAAAATCAGTAAACAAGTTCTCAGCTTCTTTTTGCAGAGAAAAACAAGATTTTATACGAAGGCACGGGTTTCAACTGTGAATTTTTGAACTTCGACAGGACAGAGTTTTTTTCCCAAGTTGCCCTGTTAGCTTAGCTCGTAGCTTAGCTTCTCAGCTTAGCTGCTTTTAACGATTCAAAAACACAATTTTGGACGATTAAAATAGATTTTAAAGAGAAAGGGAGGGCTCAGTGAAGAGCACCGGAGTTGAACCTTTTGTCATCCAGTGTCTTCAGAAGAAAGAGATACACGAAGAAACGATAAAGCCGATAAATGAAAAAGAGGTTGTCATTTTTGTTTATCATGAGATTAATTGATTTACTGTTTATTGCAACAGGCCTAGTTAACATTCACACCGTCACTCTTTGGGTTTTCACTATAGCTTTTAGCCCGTTTAGCTTTTGTGCTATGATTTAGCAAATTCATTCAACCTTTATTTAGTCAGGTAAATCTTATTGAGCCTCATGGGCTCATTTACGAAAGCGACCTGCTAAAACTAAAGAACGATGAACAGCAATGGTAGAATTTCCTTAAACAATAAAAGAGAGAAAAAAAACAAAAGAGAGAAAATACTTTATTTTTATTTTTATAATAATACTTCAATAATAATAACACTATGCTAATTTTAGCTAATGTTTTGGTTTTAGCATGTCAGCTCAGATTGTATTAACTTTAGCTCCTGTGTCAGATATAAACATAAAACTGATGTGATGACCAGACGTTTCAGGAAGTTGTTTTTATTTCTTCAGGGGGTCACCACAACGAGCAAAAACAAACAACAACAACAAAAACACAGACACACCGGGCCGAGATGGTGTAGAGGCAGGGCAGCCGGCTCAGGACCGGAAGGTCCCGGGCTCGATCCCCGGTCACTGCATACCTCGTTGTGTCCCTGGGCAAGACACTTAACCCCGAGTTGCTCCCGGTAGGACTGGATGGCGCCTTGCATGGCAGGCTACTGTATGAATGTGTGTATGAATGGGTGGATGGCTGGTACTGTGAAGCGCTTTGCGGCCCCTCAAAGGGGGCTGGAAAGTGCTATATATGTAAGCTCCATTTACCATTTTACCATAAAGAAATGCCAGTTGGTCAAAGTTGCCTCTACTGAAGCTGCAGGTTTGGTTGAATGTCCACCTCGCCTCAACCTCCCACCCTGAGCGCACAGGCGACTGTTGAAAAGCTGTTCAGGTATTATTTTACACTGGATGCCCTTTTTATACACTTAATCTATTGTATTGATGTTTGGGGGAAAGCGTGTAAAACAATCACAAAGCCTATTTTTGTTTTACAGAAAAGAGCTGTAAGAATTATCACTAGAAAACATTACTGTCATCCATCAAGTACATTATTTTATCAACTGAAGTTATTGAAGTTCCATGATTTGGTAGACTATAATATTTTATCAGTTATGTATAGGGCTCAAAATAATGCATTACCTTTAAATATCCAAATGCATTTTGTTAAAAGACAAAGTTGTTATAATCTTAAGGGGACAGAGATGTTTGTAAAACCAAAATTCAGAACTAGTTTGAAGGGACGTTCTACCTCAATCCAGGGAACTAGATTATGGAATGGCTTGGAGAATGAAGTTAAAAATGCCAAGTCACTGTTTACATTTAAGAAAATGATCAAAACTAAATTGTTAAAAAAATATACATGAAGTAGTGTAATGTGTATTCTATTGGTTAAAAAATTAAAAAGAGTTATTCATTTTGTTCTGCTACTGGAATATTATCATTGTTTGAACTGATTGTTTGAAAAAAGGGGCAGATATACAATAAGATTTTTTCTTCTTTCTGCTACCTTTCATTTTTTTTAAAATATTTTGTACGTTATCATTTATGGGATTGTTTTGTATTGTGTTTTTTGAAAAAAAGAAAAGAAAAAAAAGAACAAATTTAATAAACATAAACATATGATGCAGCCGGGGCTTCAACCAGCAACCTGAAGGTTACACCACGGCCTCCGAGCCACCGCAGCCACTTCAGGAAGGTTTTCAGTACGACTCATCTCCTCACGGTTGAGGCTTACTTCCTGCTCTGCAGCTTCTGTCTGCCTGCCTTGTGTGCTGTCAGAGCGGGGCAGGCAGGTGCGTGGTTACCATGGCGACCGTAACAAACCACTGTTCCGACTCTTTTTACTCCTCGTACTGTCTGTGTTTCGTCACGTCCTAAGCTCCTGTCAACGCTGCATCGACGCCGCCAACAACGTTTCTGCAGATTCTGTTGAAAACGTGTTTTTTTCTTCCATTCATGTCGACGTAGAACCGTTTTCCTCGCTGAGCCCGTAAACGGAGAACAGGACCCGGCGCTGGTTCTGAACAACTCCCCTTTCTTCTGTTACGTTCCCTTTTTTGCTTTTGACCTCGGTGGGATCAGGTTCGGCGGCGACAGAGATCCTGTGTTGTGTCTGCGACTTGCCTCGGCTGCTCCGAGCGTTGCCGTGGTCTGATGGGAAAAGCCGGGTCCTGGTCCCTTTGTGGAGGAGTTTTTTTTTTTTTTTCAGCTGGTGTTGGTTTTCAGCAGCTTCCAGCTCAGTCGGTGGGAATTTAACGAGGCCGAAACCGAGCACCTTACCTGGATGAAAGAGCAGTCAACTCTGCTCACGCTGCAGGTCCGGACTTATGTTCGAGTCCAAGCAGCCGCAGGTTCTTCCATCTCTTTAAAGGTCCACTGACACGATGTTTGAACTATGCATAAAATTGCTCTCAACATATATATGTTGTGTCATTCAACTATGTTCGTTTGTACAAGCAAAATGACAAATCAATTTAATTTAGATTTAAAAGTGAATTTAAACTTCGCGCCGTGTTTATTCACGGGAAATCCGATTACACGCGAATGCAACATCTGTGACGTAGCATTAGGCAGAGGGCTCTGGTTTTAGGTACGTCTCGTAAACGCCCCTTTTACATATTAATGGCGGACAATTTAAAACCCGATGAATTTAGCAATCTAAGTGAAGATTTGAGCTATTTGTCTTCAGTTTGGGAAGCAGAAAATAGTTTGGGTGATGGAACAAGAAACAGCAGGATTTAATTTAGGTCTGCAGCCGTGTGAGACTTACCTTCAGGTGGAGCGAGGGGGGTCCGAGGCAGCTTGTTTTGTCCATTCTTGACGAAGTATTTCATCTTTTGGGAAAGTCAAAAGGCTCACTTGTTCACTGATATTAGAACACCCAAATGCGACACAACGTAACGGCATTTTTCAAGTAAAAAAAAAAAGGTGATCTGCAGACAGACGCAGACTAACAAGCCTAATGCTACGTCACAGATGTTGCATTCGCGTGTAATCGGATTTCCCGTGAATAAACACGGCGCAAAGTTTAAAATCACTTTTAAATCAAAATTAAATTGATTTATCATTTTGCTTGTACAAAGGAACATAGTTGAATGATACAACATATATATGTTGAGCAATTTTATGCATAGTTCAAACATCGTGTCAGTGGACTTTTAAGCGGGTCGAGACGCTCTCAAAGTTATTACTGGACATTTTTCACTTATTTTCATGTCGGTTGATGTGCTTCTCTGAAAGTTCACACGTCCACTTTGTGTCCAGATGTTTCATATCAGCAGCAGAGGTCAACGTAGTAAGACCAGCTGTGTTGTATGGTCTGGAGACAGAGACAAAGACAAAAAGACAGGAGACAAAACTGGAAGTGTCAGAAATGAAGATGTTGAGGTTCTCCTTAGGAGTGACAAGGATGGATAAGATCAGGAATGAGATCATCAGAGGTACAGCACATGTTAAACAACTGGGAGATAAAGTTAGAGAGGACACACTGAGATGGTTTGGACATGTCCAGAGGAGGGACAGTGGTTTGGACATGTCCAGAGGAGGGACAGTGGTTTGGACATGTCCAGAGGAGGGACAGTGGTTTGGACATGTCCAGAGGAGGGACAGTGGTTTGGACATGTCCAGAGGAGGGACAGTGGTTTGGACATGTCCAGAGGAGGGACAGTGGTTTGGACATGTCCAGAGGAGGGACAGTGGTTTGGACATGTCCAGAGGAGGGACAGTGGTTTGGACATGTCCAGAGGAGGGACAGTGGTTTGGACATGTCCAGAGGAGGGACAGTGGTTTGGACATGTCCAGAGGAGGGACAGTGGTTTGGACATGTCCAGAGGAGAGACAGTGGTTTGGACATGTCCAGAGGAGGGACAGTGGTTTGGACATGTCCAGAGGAGGGACAGTGGTTTGGACATGTCCAGAGGAGGACAGTGGTTTGGACATGTCCAGAGGAGAGACAGTGGTTTGGACATGTCCAGAGGAGGACAGTGGTTTGGACATGTCCAGAGGAGGACAGTGGTTTGGACATGTCCAGAGGAGAGACAGTGGTTTGGACATGTCCAGAGGAGAGACAGTGGTTTGGACATGTCCAGAGGAGAGACAGTGGTTTGGACATGTCCAGAGGAGAGACAGTGGTTTGGACATGTCCAGAGGAGAGACAGTGGTTTGGACATGTCCAGAGGAGAGACAGTGGTTTGGACATGTCCAGAGGAGAGACAGTGGTTTGGACATGTCCAGAGGAGAGACAGTGGTTTGGACATGTCCAGAGGAGAGACAGTGGTTTGGACATGTCCAGAGGAGAGACAGTGGTTTGGACATGTCCAGAGGAGAGACAGTGGTTTGGACATGTCCAGAGGAGAGACAGTGGTTTGGACATGTCCAGAGGAGAGACAGTGGTTTGGACATGTCCAGAGGAGAGACAGTGGTTTGGACATGTCCAGAGGAGAGACAGTGGTTTGGACATGTCCAGAGGAGAGACAGTGGTTTGGACATGTCCAGAGGAGAGACAGTGGTTTGGACATGTCCAGAGGAGAGACAGTGGTTTGGACATGTCCAGAGGAGAGACAGTGGTTTGGACATGTCCAGAGGAGAGACAGTGGTTTGGACATGTCCAGAGGAGAGACAGTGGTTTGGACATGTCCAGAGGAGAGACAGTGGTTTGGACATGTCCAGAGGAGAGACAGTGGTTTGGACATGTCCAGAGGAGAGACAGTGGTTTGGACATGTCCAGAGGAGAGACAGTGGTTTGGACATGTCCAGAGGAGAGACAGTGGTTTGGACATGTCCAGAGGAGAGACAGTGGTTTGGACATGTCCAGAGGAGAGACAGTGGTTTGGACATGTCCAGAGGAGAGACAGTGGTTTGGACATGTCCAGAGGAGAGACAGTGGTTTGGACATGTCCAGAGGAGAGACAGTGGTTTGGACATGTCCAGAGGAGAGACAGTGGTTTGGACATGTCCAGAGGAGGACAGTGGTTTGGACATGTCCAGAGGAGGGACAGTGGTTTGGACATGTCCAGAGGAGGGACAGTGGTTTGGACATGTCCAGAGGAGGGACAGTGGTTTGGACATGTCCAGAGGAGGGACAGTGGTTTGGACATGTCCAGAGGAGGGACAGTGGTTTGGACATGTCCAGAGGAGGGACAGTGGTTTGGACATGTCCAGAGGAGGGACAGTGGTTTGGACATGTCCAGAGGAGGGACAGTGGTTTGGACATGTCCAGAGGAGGGACAGTGGTTTGGACATGTCCAGAGGAGGGACAGTGGTTTGGACATGTCCAGAGGAGGGACAGTGGTTTGGACATGTCCAGAGGAGGGACAGTGGTTTGGACATGTCCAGAGGAGGGACAGTGGTTTGGACATGTCCAGAGGAGGGACAGTGGTTTGGACATGTCCAGAGGAGGGACAGTGGTTTGGACATGTCCAGAGGAGGGACAGTGGTTTGGACATGTCCAGAGGAGGGACAGTGGTTTGGACATGTCCAGAGGAGGGACAGTGGTTTGGACATGTCCAGAGGAGGGACAGTGGTTTGGACATGTCCAGAGGAGGGACAGTGGTTTGGACATGTCCAGAGGAGGGACAGTGGTTTGGACATGTCCAGAGGAGGGACAGTGGTTTGGACATGTCCAGAGGAGGGACAGTGGTTTGGACATGTCCAGAGGAGGGACAGTGGTTTGGACATGTCCAGAGGAGGGACAGTGGTTTGGACATGTCCAGAGGAGGGACAGTGGTTTGGACATGTCCAGAGGAGAGACAGTGGTTTGGACATGTCCAGAGGAGAGACAGTGGTTTGGACATGTCCAGAGGAGAGACAGTGGTTTGGACATGTCCAGAGGAGAGACAGTGGTTTGGACATGTCCAGAGGAGAGACAGTGGTTTGGACATGTCCAGAGGAGAGACAGTGGTTTGGACATGTCCAGAGGAGAGACAGTGGTTTGGACATGTCCAGAGGAGAGACAGTGGTTTGGACATGTCCAGAGGAGAGACAGTGGTTTGGACATGTCCAGAGGAGAGACAGTGGTTTGGACATGTCCAGAGGAGAGACAGTGGTTTGGACATGTCCAGAGGAGAGACAGTGGTTTGGACATGTCCAGAGGAGAGACAGTGGTTTGGACATGTCCAGAGGAGAGACAGTGGTTTGGACATGTCCAGAGGAGAGACAGTGGTTTGGACATGTCCAGAGGAGAGACAGTGGTTTGGACATGTCCAGAGGAGGGACAGTGGTTTGGACATGTCCAGAGGAGGACAGTGGTTTGGACATGTCCAGAGGAGGACAGTGGTTTGGACATGTCCAGAGGAGAGACAGTGGTTTGGACATGTCCAGAGGAGGGACAGTGGTTTGGACATGTCCAGAGGAGAGACAGTGGTTTGGACATGTCCAGAGGAGAGACAGTGGTTTGGACATGTCCAGAGGAGAGACAGTGGTTTGGACATGTCCAGAGGAGAGACAGTGGTTTGGACATGTCCAGAGGAGAGACAGTGGTTTGGACATGTCCAGAGGAGAGACAGTGGTTTGGACATGTCCAGAGGAGAGACAGTGGTTTGGACATGTCCAGAGGAGAGACAGTGGTTTGGACATGTCCAGAGGAGAGACAGTGGTTTGGACATGTCCAGAGGAGAGACAGTGGTTTGGACATGTCCAGAGGAGAGACAGTGGTTTGGACATGTCCAGAGGAGAGACAGTGGTTTGGACATGTCCAGAGGAGAGACAGTGGTTTGGACATGTCCAGAGGAGAGACAGTGGTTTGGACATGTCCAGAGGAGAGACAGTGGTTTGGACATGTCCAGAGGAGAGACAGTGGTTTGGACATGTCCAGAGGAGAGACAGTGGTTTGGACATGTCCAGAGGAGAGACAGTGGTTTGGACATGTCCAGAGGAGAGACAGTGGTTTGGACATGTCCAGAGGAGAGACAGTGGTTTGGACATGTCCAGAGGAGAGACAGTGGTTTGGACATGTCCAGAGGAGAGACAGTGGTTTGGACATGTCCAGAGGAGAGACAGTGGTTTGGACATGTCCAGAGGAGAGACAGTGGTTTGGACATGTCCAGAGGAGAGACAGTGGTTTGGACATGTCCAGAGGAGAGACAGTGGTTTGGACATGTCCAGAGGAGAGACAGTGGTTTGGACATGTCCAGAGGAGAGACAGTGGTTTGGACATGTCCAGAGGAGAGACAGTGGTTTGGACATGTCCAGAGGAGAGACAGTGGTTTGGACATGTCCAGAGGAGAGACAGTGGTTTGGACATGTCCAGAGGAGAGACAGTGGTTTGGACATGTCCAGAGGAGAGACAGTGGTTTGGACATGTCCAGAGGAGAGACAGTGGTTTGGACATGTCCAGAGGAGGGACAGTGGTTTGGACATGTCCAGAGGAGAGACAGTGGTTTGGACATGTCCAGAGGAGGACAGTGGTTTGGACATGTCCAGAGGAGGGACAGTGGTTTGGACATGTCCAGAGGAGGGACAGTGGTTTGGACATGTCCAGAGGAGGGACAGTGGTTTGGACATGTCCAGAGGAGGGACAGTGGTTTGGACATGTCCAGAGGAGGGACAGTGGTTTGGACATGTCCAGAGGAGGGACAGTGGTTTGGACATGTCCAGAGGAGGGACAGTGGTTTGGACATGTCCAGAGGAGGGACAGTGGTTTGGACATGTCCAGAGGAGGGACAGTGGTTTGGACATGTCCAGAGGAGGGACAGTGGTTTGGACATGTCCAGAGGAGGGACAGTGGTTTGGACATGTCCAGAGGAGGGACAGTGGTTTGGACATGTCCAGAGGAGAGACAGTGGTTTGGACATGTCCAGAGGAGGGACAGTGGTTTGGACATGTCCAGAGGAGGGACAGTGGTTTGGACATGTCCAGAGGAGGGACAGTGGTTTGGACATGTCCAGAGGAGGGACAGTGGTTTGGACATGTCCAGAGGAGGGACAGTGGTTTGGACATGTCCAGAGGAGGGACAGTGGTTTGGACATGTCCAGAGGAGGGACAGTGGTTTGGACATGTCCAGAGGAGGGACAGTGGTTTGGACATGTCCAGAGGAGGGACAGTGGTTTGGACATGTCCAGAGGAGGGACAGTGGTTTGGACATGTCCAGAGGAGGGACAGTGGTTTGGACATGTCCAGAGGAGGGACAGTGGTTTGGACATGTCCAGAGGAGGGACAGTGGTTTGGACATGTCCAGAGGAGGGACAGTGGTTTGGACATGTCCAGAGGAGGGACAGTGGTTTGGACATGTCCAGAGGAGGGACAGTGGTTTGGACATGTCCAGAGGAGGGACAGTGGTTTGGACATGTCCAGAGGAGGGACAGTGGTTTGGACATGTCCAGAGGAGGGACAGTGGTTTGGACATGTCCAGAGGAGGGACAGTGGTTTGGACATGTCCAGAGGAGGGACAGTGGTTTGGACATGTCCAGAGGAGGGACAGTGGTTTGGACATGTCCAGAGGAGGGACAGTGGTTTGGACATGTCCAGAGGAGGGACAGTGGTTTGGACATGTCCAGAGGAGGGACAGTGGTTTGGACATGTCCAGAGGAGGGACAGTGGTTTGGACATGTCCAGAGGAGGGACAGTGGTTTGGACATGTCCAGAGGAGGGACAGTGGTTTGGACATGTCCAGAGGAGGGACAGTGGTTTGGACATGTCCAGAGGAGGGACAGTGGTTTGGACATGTCCAGAGGAGGGACAGTGGTTTGGACATGTCCAGAGGAGAGACAGTGGTTTGGACATGTCCAGAGGAGGGACAGTGGTTTGGACATGTCCAGAGGAGGGACAGTGGTTTGGACATGTCCAGAGGAGGGACAGTGGTTTGGACATGTCCAGAGGAGGGACAGTGGTTTGGACATGTCCAGAGGAGGGACAGTGGTTTGGACATGTCCAGAGGAGGGACAGTGGTTTGGACATGTCCAGAGGAGGGACAGTGGTTTGGACATGTCCAGAGGAGGGACAGTGGTTTGGACATGTCCAGAGGAGGGACAGTGGTTTGGACATGTCCAGAGGAGGGACAGTGGTTTGGACATGTCCAGAGGAGGGACAGTGGTTTGGAC
>JBBPBX010092959.1:0-13636 GCA_038048925.1 Garcialebias charrua
CACTAAAAGGTTATAACTCTGTCATTACACTCATTGAATTAAGATTTGGTGTGGTAGTAGCTCAGAGTCATACCCATCACATACTCTGAGAGTGAACAGATCACCTGAGATTTTTGTTTAGACCTTTAGCAAGGTGGGAAGTTATCTACATTCTGTTGACAAATGCTACTTTTTAATAAAAAAATGAACCAAAAGGTTGTGTACTACTCTTTTATATGTTCATTAAAAGAGATTATTAAATCATTTTTAAGACTGAGAATGTGTACAATTATTAGCTCTGTTGTTATTGCCTAACTAACCTATTCAATAATTCTTCAAACTGTGACATTCACTCATAATGGAATGAAAGAGAACATAAACAGAAATTATATAATACTGAAAACTAGAGACATTAAAACATTTTAAAAGACACAGAGAACTTTAAATGGATTAAGAATGTTAATAAGTGTTGGATTTGAGTGCAATGTGCAATCCATGGCAGGAGTTGAATCCACATCTGAAAAGGGATGCAAGCTTTTCACAACATATGCTGTTGTAACTGTTCTGTGTCTCTCTTCATTCAGTTACAACGAAAACGAGCTAACGTTAGCATCGTGTTTGTATTTGAGCTGACTTAACGCTTTAAGCGGAGTATAACTTGTTAGCTGCCTTAATGTTGGTATGAGATGTAGTTCATAGTTTATTTATTTACCTGATGGAGTCGAAGAGGTAGCGATTAGCGAAAAGTTCGGCGGAGCGTTTTGCAGACGGACCACTCTGTACTTCCGGTCGGATACGAAGCGAAAATAATCCGGTGGAGCGCGTCAAAGACGGGACACTATTTTACTTCTCCACCCTCCTTTGCATGATAGAAAATTATTGCAAGTGCTGCACTGACCTGACTGGTCATTTTTTATTAATTAGTACGCTTTCGATCGCAGATGCACACTTCCGGTGGATTCTTCTTCGTTGGTTTTCGGCGGCGGCTACTTCCGGTCGGCTAACTAGCATCGAAAATAGGAATCGCAAATTAATATTTTGAACGATTCTGGGAAAACCGGACAGTTAGTCCCGGTTCCGAATGATTCTCAATGCCCAACCCTATTTAAAATCTAAGGATATTTTATTTTCTTTCTTCCCCAAAACTGCAGTGGGCTCCCTGCGGTGGACCCCATGGTTTGCATGGCCCCCTGGGCCTGGGCCCAGTCGGCCCTGCTGATAATCCGGGCCTGGTGGTTGCTGTTGGCGACTGGCGTAGAGGAGCTGGTGGACAACGTGGCTGGATTTCGGATTTCAGCTGTCTTTCCGCAAGGAGGCTGTTGCTAGGACGAGGTGCGGCGGTACCGGGGACTGTCGTGGAGGAGGTCTGTTGTTTTTTTGGACCTGCTCTGCCGTGGACGTGGCTTCGAGACCAGGCATCATCATTTGGAAAACAAATTCTGAAATCACTGCCATCGTGTAGTAGGTATTGTGAGGAATAGCAGGTAAATCCAAAAGGGGGAAACAAGAACTGCTTGAACAAAACTCAGATGATATGGAGGAAATTAAAAAATCCCTAAGCTTCATGAGAACTGAACTTGTGAAGTTATGTTGTGGATTAAACCTTACTTTCCGCTCGAGTTGGTTTTTTGTTTCTCTTTTGGATCGAATGCTGGAGTGAAAGACACGACAGAGGTACTTGAAATTCCAAACCCACTTTAATTAATCATAAGGTTAAAAGTCACAGAATACATTTGTTATATTTTATAAGCTATATATATATATGATCTCATATGAGAAGACAGAGAGAGAAAGAAAGAAAGATAGGAGAACAAAGAGAACATGAATGCGCATTCAATGGAGACAGCATACAACCTGATGGGTTGGTCCCTCGTGGCCTGCTTCTGCGTTGTCTGTTGGAGGAGGGAAACTTATACTTTTATACTCTTCTGTGGGGCGTTTTCTGCTCTCAACCAATAAGAGAAGTTTTGCTTTGTTTTCTTGTAGGGTGTTTCCTGCCTTAACCAATAAGAGCAGTTTTGCTTTGTTTTCTTGTCCTACCCCACTGCCAGAAAGCTTCTGTTCTGGTTTATCCAGGCCTCAGGGGGTTTCAGCTTACTCTGGTTTCCAAAACTAAATATACAGCAATGTTGAACACCCACAAATCACACACACACAAGTAGACAACCAAGTGACCAATCAGTGCAACTGGACACCAAACCACACCAAAGACACACATAGATTAGGGCTGTTCTGACACTCCCTGGCTGAGCAAACATGTAGAACAAGAGAGAGAGAGACTGGTCATTTTAACACTGTTTGAAAACCCCTTTTGGAGAATAAAAACACGAAGAATAAAATATATTTTATTTCATAACAGTTAACATCCTAACAAGAACTCCTGATTGGTTTGTTCGATGATATCAAACAATTGAAATTACAAATAAGACTCAAAGATAAAAAAAATAGTGGAACTGGATCAAAAGATTGATGATCTAGAACAGAATTCAAGATAAGAAAACCTAGTTATAACTGGATTGGAAATTAAAAATCGATCATACGCAAAAGTTACTGCTGATACAGGAATAACTGAGGATTCATCGCCACAAGAACTGATGACTCTGGAGGAGAAGGTGATGTCTTTTTTGCAGGACAGGGAGATTGATATTGATCATGAAGACATTTCTATATGTTACACCCTTTTCCAGTAAAACTGAAAAATTCAAACCGGTAATTATTGTTAGATTCATCAGCAGAAAAGCAAGAAATAAAGTAATCATGCAGGCAAAAAAATTGAAGGGAACAAAAGTTTACATAAATGAACATTTAACAAAGAGAAATGGTATCATTGCACGTGAAGCAAGGTTGTTAAAAAACGGGAAAAAAATAGTTTCGACATGGACGAGAAATGGTAAAATCTGGATTAAAGTACAGGAAGGACCACAAGCTAAAATAATAAAAGAGTTAAAGGATTTGGAAAAGTTCTAGATGAGATTAGGAGATGACTAATTGTAATCATGAAATATTTCATAACAACATCTACAAAATAAACAGTCTGATGAACAAATACAGTACACTGAATCATGATGATGTACGATGAATCAGAATCAAAAATATATAATGTTGAAGAGTGTTGTGAAATAAAATATATTTTTGTCTTCGTGTTTTCATTCATCTTGAAGGGGTCTCTCTCTTGTTCTGCATGTTTGCTCAGTCAGAAAGTATCAGAACTGTCCTGGCCTCTGATTGGCTTAGGGCATGAGAAGAGACCTGGTGCCTCTCTTGTTTGTCAGTTTTACGACCTTGTAGATATATGGCTGTGGAGAAGTCTACTGAAAGACTCTCTCTTGTTCTGCATGTTTGCTCAGTCAGAAAGTATCAGAACAGCTCTAATCTATGTGTGTAGTGTATGATCTTTAATGTAATTTAATGTCCAGTTACACTAATTGGTCACTTAGTGGTCTACTAGTATGTGTGTGTTTTACAAGTGCTCAGAATTATTGTATATTTAGTTTTAGTCATATATGTGTCGTGCCCTTCCCCCCCTAAGGCCTGTGGAGAGCAGAGCAAGCTGAAAAAAGCAATGGTATTTCCTGTTTACAAGACAGAAGCTTTCTGGCAGTTGAGGAGGGGAACAGTCTTTAAGCAGAACTCCTCTTATTGGTTGAGAGCAGGCAACACCCTACAAGAGAACAAAGCAGAACTCCTCTTATTGGTTGAGAGCAGGCAACACCCTACAAGAGAACTTCTCTTATTGGTTGAGAGCAGGCAACACCCTACAAGAGAACTTCTCTTATTGGTTGAGAGCAGGAAACACCCTACAAGAGAACTTCTCTTATTGGTTGAAAGCAGGCAACGCCTTACAAGAGAATAAAAGCATGAGTTTTCCTCCTCCACTGCAGTCAACGCAGAACCAAGCCCACGGGAAGAACAACTCATCAGGTTGTTTGCTGGGCCTCCATTGAATGCGCATTCAATGTTTCTCTCTCTCTATCTCTCTTTCTTCTCTCTCTCTAATTCTCTCTCACTCTCTGCCTACTTAGATGTAATCAAATATAATGGCTTTTGAAACAGAACAAATGTATTCTGTGACTTTTTAAACTTATGATTAATTAAAATGGGTTTTGGAACTTTAATTGCGCGTTTGTCGTGTTTTCAGCGTATCTCCTGTTTTCTGATCCAAAGTGAAACCAAACAACGAACTTGGGGCGAATAAGAAAAGTAACGCCAACAAATTTGGAGGTCCCACCGAGATGGTTGCACGCGGACAGGAAGGGACGAGCACGAGTCTAGAACACTGACCAGTGACCGGTCACCTCTACTAAAAAGGTAAGCAGATTCCTGTTTAAACGAAATCTGTGATTGGAATTTTTATAGGCAAAATTGATTCAGTGTGTTGGACTCCAGTAAATAAAGAAACAAGACGAGCAAGTATTTGTATACGTAAAGTAAAATAATAATACCCAAGTCCCAGGTAAAACACGCAGTGGTCGAGCCTTCCAAGAGCTGACGGGCTTCTGGAACAGAGGGGTCGGGGTTCTAGGATAAATAAATAATTTATCCGCCGCCGTCCCTGAAACTCTGAGACTAAGTTTACTGTAAACTTGTTAGGTTGGTGGCTAACTTAAAAACAGTGACAATTTAGACTTACTTATAATTTGACACTAAATAAGTAAGTACGGGACTGGGTGAGAGTTGAAGTAAACCAGCTGACCTGTGCTGATAAAATAATGCGATAGAGTTCCAAACCTAGATCAGTTAAATAAAACAAAACAAAATTAGTCACAAAATACTAAATCTTTTTTATGTTCTAAAACAGTGAGGTTTCTGGCACTATGAGGAGTCAACACGATCATACCAATCTTATTTTACACTTAAAAGGTTTTTAAAAAATTTTTTTTTAAAAATAAAATAAATATATTTTATTGTTGAAGTTTTTCTGGCGTCAGAGTTTCGCATGCCTGTTGGGTTGGTCTGTCTTATCTGTTGTCTGTCCTGTTGAAATATAAGGTCAGCGTGAGCTGGTCTGTCTTGTGTGTTGTTTGTCCTGTTGAATCATAAGGCCAACGTGAGTATGTGGGAAAGATAAAAGAAAAAATTTTCCGGAGTGATACACGGAAAAAAGATTCAGGGCGGGCTGGTTCGCCGTAAGGAACGCTCAGTCTGTCTTGACACTTCCTGTGTGGGAGGCATCCGTGTATTCACTGAGTCCTGGTTCCTGTGAAAATAAAGATTAATAGGATTGGTGTGTGTGTGACATGGAGGAGAGTTTCAGCAAAAAACTTGAGAAAACCTTGCTTAAAACATTGACCGAGCAGATTAAAATCATAAAAAATGCAATGTCTTTGTCAGTTCAGGACAAAAAACAAGAAAAACTACTTTTAAAAAGGTTAAAAGAACTAGATCGGCACTCAGAACAAAATAGCACTATAAACCTAATGTGGGAACAAATACTTAAAATCCGGAAAGAGAAAGACAGGTTGGAGAAGCAAAAACTACAACTGGTGAGTATGGTATATTTAATGTTTATGAGAAGCAATCTGAAATCTGAAACTAGCAGAAATAACCCAAAGAAGCATAATCCAAAATATCTGAAACAATCAGGAATTTAAAAAATCTGAAATGAGGAGAGAATAAGCAAAATAAAGTGGAAATCATCTGAAAAAGCTTTAATTGGCTAAAACCAGCTGAACAATAGCTAAAACAAGAGCATGGTCTTGCTAAATTAGGCTGAAAAAGTTGGATTAAAAAATGTAGAATTAGCTGAAAAAGCTGAAACAGGCTATATATAGAAATTATTAAGTTAAATACCTTTGATACCATCACATTTTCTTCTTGCCTCAATAAAAGCACTGTCTTACTTGTTATTTAAGCCTAACCCAAGAGAAAAAGTTATTTAATTGTTCCCATACATAACTTAAAAAAAAGGGAAAAGTAAACTTGAAAAGAAAAGTTTAATTAAAAGGACTCAACGCTGAAGACATGCACAGTTCAGAAACAGAGGGAGGAAAATACTGTAACTACTGTATTTTTCAGCCTGTATGACATAGTTATGGATTTTATGGATTTTTTTTTCTTAAACTTTTCACAAGCTATCTGAGGATTAAATAATCACCACTGTACCGACAGATATACTGTAAACAACAGATAATGCAGAAATGATGAAACAAACATTGAGGCGCTGAGGTTAGAACAAAGTTTTATTTAGATACAGCAGTTTAATAGAGTAACAGGCGTAGTCTCTCCACCTCCTCAGGAGTTGGTGTTGGTTTCCTGAAACACAGAATAAACATTGCATTAAAAAAGTTTACACTTCTCCATTTTAACAGGATTAAATCATTTTCTACAGCGTGATTAGTGATGCTGTTGCACAATTCGGAATGAATATGGGTGAAATGAAAAATAGAACTTCAGCCCTCAGGACGTGTACAGTTTTTGAATAACAAATAAAATATTTGCGGACAGTTCGAGACAAACTGATTAGCGCCGAATGAACCTTCACGGTTGGAAGGATTGATCAAAAAGGATTATGAAATTCTATCTCAATTATTTTAGGTTATAACACTTAAACAAATGGGAAATTTGGAAATTGCAGTGGGACCTCCCGTTAGCATAGCATAGGCTGTCCAACAGCGGACATTTTATAACTTTGTAACGGTAGACAGCTCACATCGGATTCGCTTAACAACACATACAGAGTAACGGGTCGTGTAGAGAAACGATATCGACTTTAAATAATCCAAATTTAGTTTTTGTAGACGAACTTTGCAGCTAACAGCAAAGCTAATGAGCCATTAGGTTTGACGTGGTTCACGAGACGTCGTCCTTATAATTTGTGTATAGAACGTGAGGATGTAGAACCGAACGCATCATACTTGTATTTTCCAATATAAGAGGCAAAGAAAATGGATTACCAATTTTGGAAGATGTACTTTTGTGAATAATTCCAATGAATGTACACGTCTTGTGAGCATTGACCGGAAGGAGGGACGCAAAAGACACAGTCGTTTCCTGTACAGCCTGAGCAGTGTTGCCAGGTGAGAAATGTAGGATTATCGTACACCCATCATAAACAAAATAACAAGTATGCTCTATAGTCACTCTATTGTTGTGTAGTGGACCTACCCAGGGTCAAACTAAGGTTTTTGAACTGTCCAGTGATGACCTTTACTGACCTCTCAGTAAAGCAAGACATTTACCACAAAATCATTCCATTAGTTGTAATCTGAGAATATAGTCATCAAAAGAGACTATTTCTATCTTTGATTTTATTCTAATGTAATCAAAAGAATAACTTTTGTCATTTTCATGATATATGTTATATGCTGTTATTCTTTAAATGTGAAACATCAATGTGTCATTTCTGCAAGTGAAAAGGTGTCAAAGTTCAGCTAAAATGTCAAACTGACTTACACTGAAATTGTTTTTGTCGAGTTTAAGCTAAAACTCTCATCTAGCGTCTGAAAGTCTCTCACTCAGATACTTTTCCTAAACAATTTCCTTCTCTGCGCTGAATTTCACCTTGAATAGTGATAACAAGTGGACCAATGAAAAAGAAACAAGTCGCTCTCCTCTCTGAGCCGGTACTAAGTTCTAAGCTGTTGCTAGAACTTCAGAGTTTCTGGGAACTTCAAAGAGATGTGAACCTTTCCCAAAGAGCTGGGGTACGTTTGGTCAAGAGCTAACGACCTTCGTCTTCAGCTAAGGACTGATAACAGGCTGTTATGAGTCCACTTCGAATGAGCGTAAGCTCAAAACTTTGTTATTCCCTCCTGGAATAAATTATCTTGAGCCAAAAAGCCACGACTGCCACGGCTTCTGCCGACGAAAGCGAGTATCACCGACACCGACAAGGTAAACACATGTGGAGTCCAGCTTGGACTTGCGGGACCGACGACTCGTTCGTCCAAGGCTGATCACAGCTCTTTACCAGAACCGAGGCGGACGTCTTAAGGTAAAGGAGCCGCTGTTTGCTTGCTGGAGGTGTGATGATATCTTAGCTGGACGCGTATGGAAGAGTGTCATCTGGTTTCATAAATGCAAGATAAACTTCCTCTCTTAACCTCCCAATTCTTCTTAAATCTTTCCTCCTCTCCTTTCCCTCAAATTCTAAGCTGGAAACTATTTTAAGCTAAAGAGCCCACAGACTAAATATGTTAACATCCAGTATTGAAGTCTGTTGTGTTGAATTTAAGTGTGCTGACGTATCAAATTGAAAGAAAGTGAAATCATATCAATCAAGTGTAATGGTGTTAATTTAGTGATTTATTTTAAATAAATGGTAGTGTCGCCTGGCATACCAACTAAGTTAACGTGTCCATTGTCACTCTATAGCTCTGTTTATTTATCCATCATAAAGATCACAGAAATATTGGGTAAACTGAAAAAGAAAAGAATCCGTGAAATTACTATTCAATCTGAATAAGTAAATTAATTAAGGTAAAGAGGTCAGTATTAATATTGACCTCCTCATAATCCTTTACATCTGGTGGCCCTACGTGTTTTCTAAAAGTTTATTGATAAATCTGTGGTCTCTCATGAACTGTAACGTCATGTTGGCATAAGAGGATCCGAGTTTTAAACTCTGAGGATAATAATTTTGGCTGGAAGTGTTCAAAGCAGGCAGATTCTGCATGTTTTTATCATTTGAGGCTGAGGGATTGTTATTCGTTTCAACTCTGTTACACGCTGTTGGAAGCATTCAGGTGAGGTTTTGTCAGCCCGTGGTCTGTGGGGGTTCTGGTCCTGTTCGGTCCAGTTCACTCAGACTCCTGTACAAAGCTTTGTTTGACCGCCGAGTCAAATTGCCTGAAAAGCTAATTTAACATCTACAAGATTGTTGTGCTGGTATTTTACATGTTAGAGCAGGTCAAAGAAGCATATTACGGTTAGAACGTTGTCGGATAGTGGTTCTGAAACCCGAGTTCTGCTCCTTTAAAGTGGACGGAACCAACCTGAACGCGGCTCCGAGGGAGTCCGTGTCGTGTTACAGTTGACGTGCTGGTTACTGAGCGTAGCTTAGTTGTGCCTGTTTTAAATGTGATTGCCATGTTTCAGAATTATTGGGAAGTTAATTTGATGCGTTTGAGTTGTTTAAGAGTCTATAACGTTGTGTTCTGTTGTGCTAAGGTAACGTTAAAGAGATACGTGTCCAACACGTTTTGTTTATGAGCTGTGATTGGATGAACAAGAGCTGTGAACTGTCAATCACTCTCGTAGCGAACGCTGATTCGCTGATTTGGGAACGCACGCTGTTGCGAACAACCCACTTTGTCGTTATTTCCGGCACTGCATTGGTCGAAGGTAATAGAACTACATTCACCATGGTTGCTTGGGAAAAGGACTACAAGCGCTGTGATTGATTGGTTGACGTCACGTATCTGTTTAGCGAGCTCCGCCTCGCTCAGCAGAGCTGGTGACGCGCTGCGTCGACCCGCCTATTTGTGTCGTCATTTCCAGGTGCACTTCGGGTGACAAGCAGTTCACACACTCACAGGACATACGGAGATTTCACTGAGAGTTTAAACACTCATTTAAAGCCATCTAAACTGTCTAACAACATAGATTTGTCTCTGACAAGAACGTGGTTCGAGCGTTTATCACTGACACACTAGAAACTAATTCTGAAAAGGTTGTTTTTAGTTTAAATACTGAATAAACAAAATCAGTCTCTTCGGGTTAACATTAAGTCTCGAAGCTGCCCCCTGTTGGTTAAAAGACGTTGACAGATGAGTTTTCTCAAAGACATCATAAAAAAGTCAGCATTTTTATGGTGAAATTACCTGTTTAAAAATTGTTCTGTACACTAACAGAAAATCCTGTTTATTTTAAATAAAAATTTAGAATAACAGAGGTACAGACAAACATTTTTGCTTATTTTATATATAAAAGAATTTAAAATAACAAACAAAAAGTACACTTCTCGCTCCAGATACATTCTCTTGGAAAAAAGAATTAAACAAATCTGCTAAATTTTGATTCAAACAAAATCAAAACATCACGATGGCAGATAAAGAAGAAGTAGATATGGAGCTGGTCACAGACTCAGGTGCAGACCCAGAGGTGAATCCTCCTGTATCAGATCCTGAATCAGATCATGAACCAGACCCTGAATCAAATCCAGAGTCTAACAAAGAGTCTGATGCAGAGTCTGACAAAGAGTCTGACAAAGAGTCAGATACAGGGCTAGTGGACCCAGATCCTAAGGGTCCGGATCAAAAGCCTGGAAAACACAAGCCCGACAGTATTGATGTGGTTTTGTCCGAGACAGGCAAAAAATCGCAAAAGTTCCAGAGGAAAGGCCGTAGCCCTCTGTCCCCAGAAGACATGGAGAACATACGTCAGATGTTCGAAGTGTGGGGTAATACAAAAAATGAGAACAAACCTGGTGTGATGTGTAGCACTATCATTGATAGTAACTCTGAGCACACAAATAACATCAATGCCACAATTGATGACAATCACCAAGATACTGATGGTCAGGATACTGGCAATCAGGGTAATGACAGTCAAATCATTGACAGTCCGGGGTGTGACAGTCAACAGAACGTTAAATGTATCCATGACATCGTTGTTACGGAGTCCGAGAACCCCTCGTCTGGAAAAGGGGGGGAAAGCTCACTCACCAATGATAGTGGCTCGCCACAAACTGAACACTCAGACCCATGTGTGTCTGCACTACCAGTACTGATAAATGAAAGTCACACAGTCAGGGGTAGACGTGATAAACGTCGGAGAAAACCTGATAGGTTCCTGTGTAACATTATCAGAAAGGGGCCCGCTAAGAAAGCTTACCTGTCCATCACGTTGGAAGGGGTCCTCACAAAAGAGGCCCTCTTGGATGGTGGGGCAGACATAACCATTATGTCACCCACACTGTTGGAAGAGCTACGGCTAGCTGCTAACGGTGTTGACAGGGAAATACCCCTCAAAGAATGTGCTATAGTCTTGCAGGGCCTCTCGGATACGAGTACAACCCTGACAGCTATAGCCATGGTTCACATGCAGATTGGTGAAACGACATTGTACCACCCGGTACACGTGTCCACCGTTGACTCATTCCCATTTTTGGTTGGCCAAGACTTTATAAACCGCTTTGACGCGATTATAGATTATGGCGATCAAACAATGTGGACCAGAGTGAGCCAACCACTGCCGATCGATATGCCTACACAAGGTGACACTGACTGTTTAACAGCAGGTACCTCAGAAGGCACAAGGGAATCCTCAACCGAGAGCACAATCCCGGTAAGTGAACCTTCCAAAATAGGTGAGGCAGAAGAGGCCCAACAAGAGAGCCCCCTCTGCGAGCTGAAACAGTTGGCGCTCACCGAACACTACCTACCACAGGTAGTCAAAGGTGTTGAGATCCAAGGATCCCACACCGATGATGCTGTTCTATCTCCTTGGACGGAGAAATCAGCGATCAGCCAAGCTTTCTATGGAACCTTGGTTAAAAAACAGTTGGGTCTAGAAATGAACAAAAAGGCTTTCCGCTTTTCGTCAGACCCCAACGATAAACAGGTAATGACCGCAAAAGGGATCATTGACCTGAAGCTGCTCTGGAACCAACGAGAACTGGATCACCCGTTCCTCGTGGTCCCGAACTTACCACATGCAACCTACATAGGCTCCGACATTTTGGTAAGATTAGGTGTCCGAGTGGACATCAACAACAATGCACTGTGGTCACTAGATACAGCCACAAAGGACTCTCCTGTGTTAACCACAGAGAACCTTAAGGCTGGACAGACCATACCAGAGGTCTGCCAGATTGCTAACAGCCATAACACTGCGGTACCACCTCAGGTTATGAACAAGCCAGTGATGTGTCACATCATGAAAGGACAAGCTATTAGCACAAAACAGGCATACTTTCAACCATCTCCTATGTTTTTCAACTTAGGACTGTCCATGGAGGCCACATGCCAAGTGACCCTCGACTGCAGAACCACGACTGTTGCTATGTGCAACACAAGCACAGAAGAGGTACTGATCCCAAAAAACACACAGCTAGGATGGTTGATCTCTACTGATTTTCATGATTTTGAGCTAAGCATTCCATTTCTGGGAGGACTCCCAGAAAACTTGATCCCAAATCAACACACGGGGCAAGTCTTGTTCACGAAACCAACACAGGCCATAGCTCTTTTCTCCCCCACTGAGTCCGACCAGGACACTGTCCGCAGGTTCGGTTTCAACAAAGGAGACAGTCTATGCCCTCAAACTTACAGTGCACTACCTGTTGACAGGTTTTACGACACTGAAGGGGACTCACTGGAGCTCCCCAAAGAACAAGAACCCCTCTCAATTGCTTCACAGATTGACCAGGTGGTCGCCCAAGCCGACGCCCTGAAAACTGATGAAGAAAGGGACAAACTTCGCAAAGTTCTTCTAAAATATGAGAAATCATTCTCAACTGACTCGATGGATTGTGGGTTGACCACGCTCCACACAGTGAGCATCCCAACCCCGCCTAATGCTCCACCTGCATTTGTCAGACAATACAAGATTCCTCTGGCAGCACATCAACCTATCAGAGAAATCATTAATGACCTGTTAGAAAAAGGTATCATCCGATACTGTAACAGCACTTACTCTGCGCCTTTATGGCCGGTGTTAAAACCAAATGGTAAGTGGAGACTCACTATAGACTACAGAAAGCTAAACAAACAAGTCCCCTTATCACGGTGGCCGATGACCCAGCTCCAACAGGAACTGCCCAAGGTCACCAATGGTAAGTACTTCTCGACCCTCGACGTCGCCTCTGGTTTTTGGACCATCCCTGTGCGCGCCGAGGATCAGTACAAACTAGCTTTCACTTTTGGCGGCCGTCAATACACCTTTAACAGGTGTCCCTTTGGCTATGCTAACTCACCTGCAGAGTTCAACATCTTCTTGAACAAAGCATGTCCTGACGCCCACGAGCGTGGGACACTGATTTATGTGGACGATGTCCTTTTGAGGCAGCCAACACTGGACTCACATTTGGCTGAGATCGACCATGTTCTGAATCAACTAGCAACTGCTGGTGCTAAGATATCACTGTCAAAATGCCAATGGTGCAGAACCAAAGTGGACTACGTTGGCCTACTCGTAGGTCCAGACGGAGTACAACCACAACTGACTCGCACCCAAGGCCTTGACAATCTCAAAGTCCCCACCAATCTCAAAGAACTACAAAGTTTTCTTGGCGTGTGTAACTACTCGAACCAGTTCATAGAGAACTATGCAGACCTTGCAAAGCCACTGACTGAACTCCTAAAGAAAGACGTTCCATTTGTCTGGACTGACAAACAGCAACAGGCAATGGAAGCTCTTATAAACAGGATCAAGTCAGCCCCATGTTTAGTCTACCCAGACTACAACAAAGAGTTTTACTTGGAAGTGGGCTTCTCAGCTCATTGCATAAGTGCAGGTCTGTACCAAATACACGACAGAGACAAACGTGTAGTAGCCTACGCCAGCAAAACGATGGCAGGCCCCGAGTTGAGATTCTCAGACTGTGAGAAAGCTTTACTGACCACAGTGTGGGCAGTTAAACATTTCTCCAGCTACATTGGTGGACAGAAAATCATTGTGGAAACACAACACCAGCCAGTGACTTTTCTTAACAGTGAACGCATCAGAGATGGTGTGGTGACAAACTCACGTGTTGCAACGTGGCTCATGGCGCTTC
>JBBPBX010092960.1:0-13636 GCA_038048925.1 Garcialebias charrua
TAAAGGCCCCAAACGGCCGCGCGAAGTGACGGAAAAATAATAATAATAATAATTAAAGCCGCAAGCGGCGTTGAGGCCCGAAGCAGCTTAGCGCCGCTCGGACCTTATTGAGGCGACCGCGCGAGCTCCAGCTCGTCCGCTCGGTCGCCATTTCGAAGTCTCTCGTGTCTACTCCGCACCAGGGGTGCACACGCACAATAAATCTGGTTCAGATCGGATGATGTCTCACTGAGATATAACAGTTTGAATAATCTAGGGGGCGCTCTGGAGTCACATGTTAAACCACAATATCAATGTGTCCACAAGGTCTCACTGATGATACACAATAAATCTGGTTCAGATCGGATGATGTCTCACTGAGATATAACAGTTTGAATAATCTAGGGGGCGCTATGGAGTTATATGTTAAACCACATTATCAATGTGTCCACAAGGGCTCACTGATTATTCACAATAAATTTGGTTCAGATCGGATGATGTATCACTGAGATATAACTATAGAAATAATGTAGGGGGCGCACTTGAGTCAAATGTTAGCCCACCATATCAATGTGTCCACAAGGGCTCACTGATGATGCACAATAAATCTGGTTCAGATCGGATGATGTATCACTGAGATATAACAGTTTGAATAATCTAGGGGGCGCTCTGGAGTCATATGTTAAACAACAATATCAATGTGTCCACAAGGTCTCACTGATTATGCACAATAAATCTGGTTCAGATCGGATGATGTATCACTGAGATGGGACTATAGAAATAATGTAGGGGACGCATGAAGCGCAAGTTTGAGGCCTGGCCACGCCCCTTTAGCATAAACGAAAACGCAAACTTTTGATAACTTTTACTGTCCAATGTGTTAAGGGCATGTTAACCAAGTTTAAAGGCAATCCTTCAAAATCACTAAGAGGAGTTTGTTTAAATACGCAATTCAAAAACATCGGAAAATGACCTTTGACCCAAAATGGCCGACTTTGTTTTTGTTTTGGACCAGGGTTCCAAGAGACTTTTTTGTAGGTCCTGACAATTTACACATGTATACCACGTTTCATAATTCTGGGATAAAGCATGGCTGGGGGCTGATTTTTAAACTAAATTCTAGGGGGCGCTCTGGAAGAATCAGGCCACGCCCACTACATATTGGACTGCAGTCCTGTCGAGGGATGGATAAATATAGATCTTAGTGAATTTGGTGTAGCTGGGAGCTTATATTAGGAAGTTATTTTAGCTTGATGTTTCATGGAGAATGGCCAGATTTGAGGCTTGGCCACGCCCACATGCTTTGACATAGAAAAATTCTTTTGATAACTTTTGACCTTCAATGCCTCAAGATAGTGCTGACCGAGTTTGACGCCTGGATCTCGAAAGCTCTAGGACGAGTTCGCTCAGATATGACGTAATTGATGTTTCATGGAAAATGGCCAGATTTGAGGCTTGGCCACGCCCACATGCTTTGACATAGAAAAATTCTTTTGATAACTTTTGACCTTCAATGCCTCAAGATAGTGCTGACTGAGTTTGACCCCTGGATCTCGAAAGCTCTAGGACGAGTTCGCTCAGATATGACGTAAATGAAATAGACCAAATTTGACTTTGACCTAAGGCCACGCCCACATGCTTTGACTTAGAAAAATTCTTTTGATAACTTTTGACCTTCAATGCCTCAAGATAGTGCTGACCGAGTTTGACGCCTGGATCTCGAAAGCTCTAGGACGAGTTCGCTCAGATATGACGTAAATGAAATAGACCAAATTGTGACTTTGACCTAAAATGGCCGACTTCCTGTTGGCTTTGGACCATTGCTCCAAGAGACTTTTTTGTAGCTCCTGATGAGATACATATGTGTACCAAGTTTCATTATTCTAGGATAAAGCATGGTGTCAATAGACCTTTAAATGTCAAAGTTATAGCGTTTCGTTTGTTTCGGCGAGTACGCCAAGTTCACCGCTCCACTACGCCCCCTGAACATATACGAAAAGTCAATTTTTTTGATAACTTTTAAAGGCCCATGCCTTAACTGCATTCTGACCAAGTTTGAAGCCGATAGGTCGAACGCCTGAGAAGGAGTTCGTCAAAGTTCGACATGAGTAAAACTGAAAAATGACCAAAATTTGACCTTTGACCCAAAATGGCCGCCTACCTGTGCATTTTAGAGGGTACCCCCAATGTACTTTTTTTCTTGAATTGGGGAGATCTACATATGTTCCGAGTTTCAGATCTCTACGACTTACGGTTTTCCCCAACTCACGTTAGGGGGCGCTGTTGAGCAGTTAGGCCACGCCCACTTGCGATTACACCAGATTCATAAAATTTTCGTTGGGGGACAATTTTGGGTGAAGTTTGGTGAGTTTTTGAATATGTTAAAGGCTCCAAACGGCCGCGCGAAGTGACGGAAGAAGAAGAATAATAATAATAATAATTAAAGCCGCAAGCGGCGTTGAGGCCCGAAGCAGCTTAGCGCCGCTCCGGCCTTATTGTGGTGAGCATGGGAACTCTAGCTAGTCCGCTCGGTCGCCACCTCAAACTCTCTCGTGCCCATCCAGCACCAGTTTGCCAAGAACAATTAGCGAACAACAACAATATATACGTGTTTAGAAGTGCTGACAGATGATACACAGTAAACGTGGAACAGATCACATGATCTAGCAATGAGATGTAACAGTTTGAAAAATAATGTATGGGGCACACTGGAGTCATCTGTTAAACCATAGTATCAAAGTGTGTAGAAGTGATCAGCCCTTTGTGAATAGCAAACAACCCTTTGGGTTGTTTTTACAATGGGTGCTAACGATCCATTGTTAAGATGATGGTCATCCATCATGTGAGCAACTGGTTTCAGCAGTCACCAGCAAACTGGTTGATCCACTTTGAGAGGGTGCTAAGACTGAGCTGAATATCAGACTTAGCTTTTTTAGAGTTTTCTACCTGGATTATTGAGCATGTATCAGGGGAAAATTAAACATGTTTTAAAATCAATTTTGGAGCATTTAGAATTGATTCTGAATCGCCAAGACAAAGAATCTAGATTTAAAAAAACGATTTTTTTCCCTTAATCCTTATTGACATATAACAGTTTGAATTATGTAGGTGGTGCACTGAAGTCAAAATTTACACAACAATATCAATGCGTTTAGAACTGCTCCCTGATGACGCAGAATAAATCTGGTACAGATCGAATGATGTATCACTGAGATCTAACAGTTTGAATAATCTAGGGGCGCTCTAGAGTCATATGTTAATCCACAATATCAATGTGTATAGACGTGCTCACTGATGAAGTACAATAAATCTCGTGCAAATCGGATAATGTATCTCTGAGATATACCATGCTGAACAAGTTTCTGGTGTTATCTCACATGCTAATGGGTGATGCTAATGCTAAGCTAACTAGCATGCTAGGCTAACACCTTATTTTCCATTCAAACTTACACAGATGACTCAACAGACCACGCTGAACAAGTTTCTGGTGTTATCTCACATGCTAACGTGTAATGCTAATGCTAAGCTAACTAGCATGCTAGGCTAACACCTTATTTTCCAACCAAACTTAAACAGGTGACTCAACAGACCACGCTGAACAAGTTTCTGGTGTTATCTCACATGCTAACGGGTAATGCTAATGCTAAGCTAACTAGCATGCTAGGCTAACACATTATTTTCCAACCAAACTTACACAGGTGACTCAACAGACCACGTTGAACAAGTTTCTGGTGTTATCTCACATGCTAACGGGTGATGCTAATGCTAAGCTAACTAGCATGCTAGGCTAACACCTTATTTTCCAACCAAACTTACACAGGTGACTCAACAGACCACACTGAACAAGTTTCTGGTGTTATCTCACATGCTAACGGTTGATGCTAATGCTAAGCTAACTAGCATGCTAGGCTAACACCTTATTTTCCAACCAAACTTACATAGGTGACTCAACAGACCACACTGAACAAGTTTCTGATGTTATCTCACATGCTAATGGGTGATGCTAATGCTAAGCTAACTAGCATGCTAGGCTAACACCTTATTTTTCAACCAAACTTACACAGATGACTCAACAGATCACGCTGAACAAGTTTCTGGTGTTATCTCACATGCTAACGGGTGATGCTAATGCTAAGCTAACTAGCATGCGCACTTGAGTCAAATGTTAGCCCACCATATCAATGTGTACACAAGGGCTCACTGTTGATGCACAATAAATCTTGTACAGATCGGATAATGTATCACTGAGATATAACTGTAGTAATAATATAGGGGGCGTTGTGGAGTAAAAATTTACACAACATTATCAATGTGTATAGAAGTACTCACTGATGAACCACACTAAATCTCGTGCAGATCGGATAATGTATCACTAAGATATAACTGTAGTAATAATATAGGGGGCGCTATGGAGTAAAAATTTACATACTATTATCAATGTGTGTCGAAGTGTTCACTGATAAAGCACAATAAATCTCGTGCAGATCGGATAATGTATCACTAAGATATAACTGTAGTAATAATATAGGGGGCGCTATGGAGTAAAACTTTACATACCATTATCAATGTGTGTCGAAGTGTTCACTGATAAAGCACAATAAATCTGGTTCAGATCGGATGATGTATCACTGAGATATAACTATAGACATAATGTAGGGGGCGCACTTGAGTCAAAAGGTGTGAAATTTATGACCAAAACTACCTTTTGATCCAAAATGGCCGACTTCCTGTTGGTTTTGGACCAGGGTTCCAAGAGACTTTTTTGTAGGTCCTGACAATTTACACACGTATACCACGTTTCATAATTCTGGGATAAAGCATGGCTGGGGGCTGATTTTTAAACTAAATTCTAGGGGGCGCTCTGGAAGAATCAGGCCACGCCCACTACATATTGGACTGCAGTCCTGTCGAGGGATGGATAAATATAGATCTTAGTGAATTTGGTGCAGCTGGGAGCTTATATTAGGAAGTTATTTTAGCTTGATGTTTCATGGAGAATGGCCAGATTTGAGGCTTGGCCACGCCCACATGCTTTGACATAGAAAAATTCTTTTGATAACTTTTGACCTTCAATGCCTCAAGGTAGTGTTGACCGAGTTTGACGCCTGGATCTCGAAAGCTCTAGGACGAGTTCGCTCAGATATGACGTCAATGAAATAGACCAAATTATGACTTTGACCTAAAATGGCCGACTTCCTGTTGGCTTTGGACCATTGCTCCAAGAGACTTTTTTGTAGCTCCTGATGAGATACACATGTGTACCAAGTTTCATTATTCTGGGATAAAGCATGGCTGGGGGCTGTTTTTTTTAAATATTCTAGAGGGCGCTGTTGCGGAATTAGGCCACGCCCACCAAGTATTGCAATGGAATCCTGCAGGGGGGTGAACAAGGATCGATGTCAGTGAGTTTGGTGAAGCTGGGAGCTTATATTAGGAAGTTATTTTAGCTTGATGTTTCATGGAGAATGGCCATATTTGAGGCTTGGCCACGCCCACATGCTTTGACATAGAAAAATTCTTTTGATAACTTTTGACCTTCAATGCCTCAAGGTAGTGCTGACCGAGTTTGACGCCTGGATCTCGAAAGCTCTAGGACGAGTTCGCTCAGATATGACGTAAATGAAATAGACCAAATTTGACTTTGACCTAAGGCCACGCCCACATGCTTTGACTTAGAAAAATTCTTTTGATAACTTTTGACCTTCAATGCCTCAAGATAGTGCTGACCGAGTTTGACGCCTGGATCTCGAAAGCTCTAGGACGAGTTCGCTCAGATATGACGTAAATGAAATAGACCAAATTGTGACTTTGACCTAAAATGGCCGACTTCCTGTTGGCTTTGGACCATTGCTCCAAGAGACTTTTTTGTAGCTCCTGATGAGATACATATGTGTACCAAGTTTCATTATTCTAGGATAAAGCATGGTGTCAATAGACCTTTAAATGTCAAAGTTATAGCGTTTCGTTTGTTTCGGCGAGTACGCCAAGTTCACCGCTCCACCACGCCCCCTGAACATATACGAAAAGTCAATTTTTTTGATAACTTTTAAAGGCCCATGCCTTAACTGCATTCTGACAAAGTTTGAAGCCGATAGGTCGAACGCCTGAGAAGGAGTTCGTCAAAGTTCGACATGAGTAAAACTGAAAAATGACCAAAATTTGACCTTTGACCCAAAATGGCCGCCTACCTGTGCATTTTAGAGGGTACCTCCAATGTACTTTTTTTCTTGAATTGGGGAGATCTACATATGTACCGAGTTTCAGATCTCTACGACTTACGGTTTTCCCCAACTCACGTTAGGGGGCGCTGTTGAGCAGTTAGGCCACGCCCACTTGCGATTACACCAGATTCATAAAATTTTCATTGGGGGACAATTTTGGGTGAAGTTTGGTGAGTTTTTGAATATGTTAAAGGCCCCAAACGGCCGCGCGAAGTGACGGAAAAATAATAATAATAATAATAATGAAGAAATCGAGCGATTACAATAGGCCTTCAGCAGAGCTTCGCTGCTTCGGGCCTAATTAAAGCCGCAAGCGGCGTTGAGGCCCGAAGCAGCTTAGCGCCGCTCCGGCCTTATTGTGGTGAGCATGGGAACTCTAGCTAGTCCGCCCAGTCGCGATCATGGTGCGCATTTGCCAAATATTCAAAATCACATGCAAACTCCAGAGCTCTAGCATCGCCTGTTGGTCTTGTATTCGCCATGCTGCCACAACCACGCCCACATCCTCCAACAAAACCTTCAAGCGTTTTAAAACACATCAGATCAATGTATTATCTGTCTTCTAGCACAGGATCATCTTGACTATGTCAAGGGCGTGAGAGATAGAGTGGCTTTAAACCACCAGAAAGGTGTGAAATTTATGACCAAAACTACCTTTTGATCCAAAATGGCCGACTTCCTGTTGGTTTTGGACCAGGGTTCCAAGATACTTTTTTGTAGGTCCTGACAATTTACACATGTATACCACGTTTCATAATTCTGGGATAAAGCATGGCTGGGGGCTGATTTTTAAACTAAATTCTAGGGGGCGCTCTGGAAGAATCAGGCCACGCCCACTACATATTGGACTGCAGTCCTGTCGAGGGATGGATAAATATAGATCTTAGTGAATTTGGTGCAGCTGGGAGCTTATATTAGGAAGTTATTTTAGCTTGATGTTTCATGGAGAATGGCCAGATTTGAGGCTTGGCCACGCCCACATGCTTTGACATAGAAAAATTCTTTTGATAACTTTTGACCTTCAATGCCTCAAGGTAGTGTTGACCGAGTTTGACGCCTGGATCTCGAAAGCTCTAGGACGAGTTCGCTCAGATATGACGTCAATGAAATAGACCAAATTATGACTTTGACCTAAAATGGCCGACTTCCTGTTGGCTTTGGACCATTGCTCCAAGAGACTTTTTTGTAGCTCCTGATGAGATACACATGTGTACCAAGTTTCATTATTCTGGGATAAAGCATGGCTGGGGGCTGTTTTTTTTAAATATTCTAGAGGGCGCTGTTGCGGAATTAGGCCACGCCCACCAAGTATTGCAATGGAATCCTGCAGGGGGGTGAACAAGGATCGATGTCAGTGAGTTTGGTGAAGCTGGGAGCTTATATTAGGAAGTTATTTTAGCTTGATGTTTCATGGAGAATGGCCATATTTGAGGCTTGGCCACGCCCACATGCTTTGACATAGAAAAATTCTTTTGATAACTTTTGACCTTCAATGCCTCAAGGTAGTGCTGACCGAGTTTGACGCCTGGATCTTGAAAGCTCTAGGACGAGTTCGCTCAGATATAACGTAAATGAAATAGACCGAATTGTGACTTTGACCTAAGGCCACGCCCACATGCTTTGTCATAGAAAAATTCTTTTGATAACTTTTGACCTTCAATGCTTCAAGATAGTGCTGACCGAGTTTGACGCCTGGATCTCGAAAGCTCTAGGACGAGTTCGCTCAGATATGACGTAGTTGATGTTTCATGGAAAATGGCCAGATTTGAGGCTTGGCCACGCCCACATGCTTTGACATAGAAAAATTCTTTTGATAACTTTTGACCTTCAATGCCTCAAGATAGTGCTGACTGAGTTTGACCCCTGGATCTCGAAAGCTCTAGGACGAGTTCGCTCAGATATGACGTAAACGAAATAGACCAAATTTGACTTTGACCTAAGGCCACGCCCACATGCTTTGACTTAGAAAAATTCTTTTGATAACTTTTGACCTTCAATGCCTCAAGATAGTGCTGACCGAGTTTGACGCCTGGATCTCGAAAGCTCTAGGACGAGTTCGCTCAGATATGACGTAAATGAAATAGACCAAATTGTGACTTTGACCTAAAATGGCCGACTTCCTGTTGGCTTTGGACCATTGCTCCAAGAGACTTTTTTGTAGCTCCTGATGAGATACATATGTGTACCAAGTTTCATTATTCTAGGATAAAGCATGGTGTCAATAGACCTTTAAATGTCAAAGTTATAGCGTTTCGTTTGTTTCGGCGAGTACGCCAAGTTCACCGCTCCACCACGCCCCCTGAACATATACGAAAAGTCAATTTTTTTGATAACTTTTAAAGGCCCATGCCTTAACTGCATTCTGACAAAGTTTGAAGCCGATAGGTCGAACGCCTGAGAAGGAGTTCGTCAAAGTTCGACATGAGTAAAACTGAAAAATGACCAAAATTTGACCTTTGACCCAAAATGGCCGCCTACCTGTGCATTTTAGAGGGTACCTCCAATGTACTTTTTTTCTTGAATTGGGGAGATCTACATATGTACCGAGTTTCAGATCTCTACGACTTACGGTTTTCCCCAACTCACGTTAGGGGGC
This sequence comes from Garcialebias charrua, assembly GCA_038048925.1. Lineage (NCBI taxonomy): Eukaryota > Metazoa > Chordata > Actinopteri > Cyprinodontiformes > Rivulidae > Garcialebias > Garcialebias charrua. The sequence goes on from JBBPBX010092960.1 coordinate 8,797, forward strand.
GCTGTTGAGCAGTTAGGCCACGCCCACTTGCGATTACACCAGATTCATAAAATTTTCGTTGGGGGACAATTTTGGGTGAAGTTTGGTGAGTTTTTGAATATGTTAAAGGCCCCAAACGGCCGCGCGAAGTGACGGAAGAATAATAATAATAATAATGAAGAAATCGAGCGATTACAATAGGCCTTCAGCAGAGCTTCGCTGCTTCGGGCCTAATTAAAGCCGCAAGCGGCGTTGAGGCCCGAAGCAGCTTAGCGCCGCTCGGACCTTATTGAGGCGACCGCGCGAGCTCCAGCTCGTCCGCTCGGTCGCCATTTCGAAGTCTCTCGTGTCTACTCCGCACCAGGGGTGCACACGCACAATAAATCTGGTTCAGATCGGATGATGTCTCACTGAGATATAACAGTTTGAATAATCTAGGGGGCGCTCTGGAGTCACATGTTAAACCACAATATCAATGTGTCCACAAGGTCTCACTGATGATACACAATAAATCTGGTTCAGATCGGATGATGTCTCACTGAGATATAACAGTTTGAATAATCTAGGGGGCGCTATGGAGTTATATGTTAAACCACATTATCAATGTGTCCACAAGGGCTCACTGATGATGCACAATAAATCTGGTTCAGATCGGATGATGTCTCACTGAGATATAACAGTTTGAATAATCTAGGGGGCGCTATGGAGTTATATGTTAAACCACATATCAATGTGTCCACAAGGGCTCACTGATTATTCACAATAAATTTGGTTCAGATCGGATGATGTATCACTGAGATATAACTATAGAAATAATGTAGGGGGCGCACTTGAGTCAAATGTTAGCCCACCATATCAATGTGTCCACAAGGGCTCACTGATGATGCACAATAAATCTGGTTCAGATCGGATGATGTATCACTGAGATATAACAGTTTGAATAATCTAGGGGGCGCTCTGGAGTCATATGTTAAACAACAATATCAATGTGTCCACAAGGTCTCACTGATTATGCACAATAAATCTGGTTCAGATCGGATGATGTATCACTGAGATGGGACTATAGAAATAATGTAGGGGACGCATGAAGCGCAAGTTTGAGGCCTGGCCACGCCCCTTTAGCATAAACGAAAACGCAAACTTTTGATAACTTTTACTGTCCAATGTGTTAAGGGCATGTTAACCAAGTTTAAAGGCAATCCTTCAAAATCACTAAGAGGAGTTTGTTTAAATACGCAATTCAAAAACATCGGAAAATGACCTTTGACCCAAAATGGCCGACTTTGTTTTTGTTTTGGACCAGGGTTCCAAGAGACTTTTTTGTAGGTCCTGACAATTTACACATGTATACCACGTTTCATAATTCTGGGATAAAGCATGGCTGGGGGCTGATTTTTAAACTAAATTCTAGGGGGCGCTCTGGAAGAATCAGGCCACGCCCACTACATATTGGACTGCAGTCCTGTCGAGGGATGGATAAATATAGATCTTAGTGAATTTGGTGTAGCTGGGAGCTTATATTAGGAAGTTATTTTAGCTTGATGTTTCATGGAGAATGGCCAGATTTGAGGCTTGGCCACGCCCACATGCTTTGACATAGAAAAATTATTTTGATAACTTTTGACCTTCAATGCCTCAAGATAGTGCTGACCGAGTTTGACGCCTGGATCTCGAAAGCTCTAGGACGAGTTCGCTCAGATATGACGTAATTGATGTTTCATGGAAAATGGCCAGATTTGAGGCTTGGCCACGCCCACATGCTTTGACATAGAAAAATTCTTTTGATAACTTTTGACCTTCAATGCCTCAAGATAGTGCTGACTGAGTTTGACCCCTGGATCTCGAAAGCTCTAGGACGAGTTCGCTCAGATATGACGTAAATGAAATAGACCAAATTTGACTTTGACCTAAGGCCACGCCCACATGCTTTGACTTAGAAAAATTCTTTTGATAACTTTTGACCTTCAATGCCTCAAGATAGTGCTGACCGAGTTTGACGCCTGGATCTCGAAAGCTCTAGGACGAGTTCGCTCAGATATGACGTAAATGAAATAGACCAAATTGTGACTTTGACCTAAAATGGCCGACTTCCTGTTGGCTTTGGACCATTGCTCCAAGAGACTTTTTTGTAGCTCCTGATGAGATACATATGTGTACCAAGTTTCATTATTCTAGGATAAAGCATGGTGTCAATAGACCTTTAAATGTCAAAGTTATAGCGTTTCGTTTGTTTCGGCGAGTACGCCAAGTTCACCGCTCCACTACGCCCCCTGAACATATACGAAAAGTCAATTTTTTTGATAACTTTTAAAGGCCCATGCCTTAACTGCATTCTGACCAAGTTTGAAGCCGATAGGTCGAACGCCTGAGAAGGAGTTCGTCAAAGTTCGACATGAGTAAAACTGAAAAATGACCAAAATTTGACCTTTGACCCAAAATGGCCGCCTACCTGTGCATTTTAGAGGGTACCCCCAATGTACTTTTTTTCTTGAATTGGGGAGATCTACATATGTTCCGAGTTTCAGATCTCTACGACTTACGGTTTTCCCCAACTCACGTTAGGGGGCGCTGTTGAGCAGTTAGGCCACGCCCACTTGCGATTACACCAGATTCATAAAATTTTCGTTGGGGGACAATTTTGGGTGAAGTTTGGTGAGTTTTTGAATATGTTAAAGGCTCCAAACGGCCGCGCGAAGTGACGGAAGAAGAATAATAATAATGAAGAAATCGAGCGATTACAATAGGCCTTCAGCAGAGCTTCGCTGCTTCGGGCCTAATTAAAGCTGCAAGCAGCATTGAGGCCCTCGCAGCTTAGCGCCGCTCGGACCTTATTGAGGCGACCGCGCGAGCTCCAGCTCGTCCGCTCGGTCGCCATTTCGAAGTCTCTCGTGTCTACTCCGCACCAGGGGTGCACACGCACAATAAATCTGGTTCAGATCGGATGATGTCTCACTGAGATATAACAGTTTGAATAATCTAGGGGGCGCTCTGGAGTCACATGTTAAACCACAATATCAATGTGTCCACAAGGTCTCACTGATGATACACAATAAATCTGGTTCAGATCGGATGATGTCTCACTGAGATATAACAGTTTGAATAATCTAGGGGGCGCTATGGAGTTATATGTTAAACCACATTATCAATGTGTCCACAAGGGCTCACTGATTATTCACAATAAATTTGGTTCAGATCGGATGATGTATCACTGAGATATAACTATAGAAATAATGTAGGGGGCGCACTTGAGTCAAATGTTAGCCCACCATATCAATGTGTCCACAAGGGCTCACTGATGATGCACAATAAATCTGGTTCAGATCGGATGATGTATCACTGAGATATAACAGTTTGAATAATCTAGGGGGCGCTCTGGAGTCATATGTTAAACAACAATATCAATGTGTCCACAAGGTCTCACTGATTATGCACAATAAATCTGGTTCAGATCGGATGATGTATCACTGAGATGGGACTATAGAAATAATGTAGGGGACGCATGAAGCGCAAGTTTGAGGCCTGGCCACGCCCCTTTAGCATAAACGAAAACGCAAACTTTTGATAACTTTTACTGTCCAATGTGTTAAGGGCATGTTAACCAAGTTTAAAGGCAATCCTTCAAAATCACTAAGAGGAGTTTGTTTAAATACGCAATTCAAAAACATCGGAAAATGACCTTTGACCCAAAATGGCCGACTTTGTTTTTGTTTTGGACCAGGGTTCCAAGAGACTTTTTTGTAGGTCCTGACAATTTACACATGTATACCACGTTTCATAATTCTGGGATAAAGCATGGCTGGGGGCTGATTTTTAAACTAAATTCTAGGGGGCGCTCTGGAAGAATCAGGCCACGCCCACTACATATTGGACTGCAGTCCTGTCGAGGGATGGATAAATATAGATCTTAGTGAATTTGGTGTAGCTGGGAGCTTATATTAGGAAGTTATTTTAGCTTGATGTTTCATGGAGAATGGCCAGATTTGAGGCTTGGCCACGCCCACATGCTTTGACATAGAAAAATTATTTTGATAACTTTTGACCTTCAATGCCTCAAGATAGTGCTGACCGAGTTTGACGCCTGGATCTCGAAAGCTCTAGGACGAGTTCGCTCAGATATGACGTAAATGAAATAGACCAAATTGTGACTTTGACCTAAGGCCACGCCCACATGCTTTGACTTAGAAAAATTCTTTTGATAACTTTTGACCTTCAATGCCTCAAGATAGTGCTGACCGAGTTTGACGCCTGGATCTCGAAAGCTCTAGGACGAGTTCGCTCAGATATGACGTAATTGATGTTTCATGGAAAATGGCCAGATTTGAGGCTTGGCCACGCCCACATGCTTTGACATAGAAAAATTCTTTTGATAACTTTTGACCTTCAATGCCTCAAGATAGTGCTGACTGAGTTTGACCCCTGGATCTCGAAAGCTCTAGGACGAGTTCGCTCAGATATGACGTAAATGAAATAGACCAAATTTGACTTTGACCTAAGGCCACGCCCACATGCTTTGACTTAGAAAAATTCTTTTGATAACTTTTGACCTTCAATGCCTCAAGATAGTGCTGACCGAGTTTGACGCCTGGATCTCGAAAGCTCTAGGACGAGTTCGCTCAGATATGACGTAAATGAAATAGACCAAATTGTGACTTTGACCTAAAATGGCCGACTTCCTGTTGGCTTTGGACCATTGCTCCAAGAGACTTTTTTGTAGCTCCTGATGAGATACATATGTGTACCAAGTTTCATTATTCTAGGATAAAGCATGGTGTCAATAGACCTTTAAATGTCAAAGTTATAGCGTTTCGTTTGTTTCGGCGAGTACGCCAAGTTCACCGCTCCACCACGCCCCCTGAACATA
>JBBPBX010092961.1:0-13636 GCA_038048925.1 Garcialebias charrua
TTCCCTCCAAGATAGGATTTATTGGATTGAGGGGCTGCTGCTTCTGTAAATGAGCAGACCTCCTGAGTCCAAATGTAGTCCCACCCAGTGGGATACTGTTGTGTGGGGACAAGTTTGGTGCAGCTTTGTGAGGAAAAACACGTGCTGCTCTTCCACCGCTCGAGCGTTGTGTGTCCTTCATGAATAATAAAGGAGCAGCAGCAATGTGTGAACGTGGGGATGATCCTTTGTGGCTGGCAGACTCAAGATAATTTGTTGATAAGGAGCCCAGTTTCCTTTCAAAGTCAGGAGGAAAATTCTGGTTCGACTCCGATTCTTTTACACACATAGTAACGTGATCACAGCCACTACTTTGAGGGTGTGAAAATTGTGTCTGCCTTGGGGCATCTGACGTGCTCTCCTGTGGTGCAAACCTGTCACGTGTTCGTCTGGTTAGTGTATTAGCCGGCCCCGTGCTCATAATGGAGCGGGAGCTGGAACACTTGCTCTTTCCCACCTGTCTCTACAGAGACAGCTCTACAGAGAGTGGCGAAGGTTGCACAGAAGTCTGTTGGAGTCAGTCTCCCCACCATCACAGACATTTACACCTCCAGATGCAGGAAAAGAGCCACCTGCATCATGAAAGACCTCACTCACCCAGCACACTCACTCTTTGCCCCACTCCCCTCAGGACGGAGGTTGAGGAGCATCAAATGTAGAACCACTAGACTGAGGAACAGCTTCTACCCTGAGGCTGTTAGACTCATGAATAAATAAACAATAAGAATGATCACTGCAAAATATCACATCATGCTGATGCTGATCTGTTTTCTTGTTGCTGTGTTCATCTGTGACCATCTGCTCATACAGACTCGTGTTCGTGCTGCTGTTTATAATGATGTTTTTCTACTACATTAGGGCTTAGTGTATTACTAGTTGATGTTTTTCTTAGTTAATCCTAGATGTTATTACTGTTTTTCTCTTGCATTTGTTGTTGGATGTAACTGGGACCCTGTGTACATAATCTCGTTTTCATCACGTACCACATGCGGAGCAAATGACAATACTCTCTGACTCTGACTCTGCGAAAGGTGTAGGGTCTGTTCACAGACGCCTCTGGGTCTGTCTTCTGGAGACAGGTCCTGAGGCACCCTGCTGGGGCTTATTAAGTAGGCTGGCACCCCATGAGCCGTGAGGGAGGGGGATGTGCCCCCCCTGACAGACCAGAAAGGCCCGTACTGTTGACATTATTATTGTTGATGTGTTGCTGGTTTTTTTGAACGTCAATAAAACAGGGATGTGCTGTTTTATGAGCTTTATTCGTGCTTACGTGCAACAACATACATGATTTGATGTCACTCACAGCAGGGAGAACATGGTTTGTGCATGCAACAGAGTTATCAGCCATTTGTACTTTGCTACAAATAAAGTCTGAACAAGGTGCGAACACTCCCGTTACCGCGTGGGCGGGAGGCCGTCTGAAATGTAAACGTGGGCCTGGTTCATCAGGCACGTTTTTGGCGAGTGTCCCGGCTCGCCGAGGAGGCCCTATGCCTGCTCGCTTGGCGTGGGACAAACCTGTTTTTGTTCCATGCATGCTCGGAGCGAGATTGGCTCGGCGGGGGTCTTTGCCGAGGTTCCTCCTCGTATGCTATCCGCTTCTGCGGTGGCGCACGCGTCGTCGAGCGGTGCCGCGGCTGTGCAGGTCTGCCGCCAGCAGGTTCTCTGGGGGGGGGCGAAACTCCGACGGGGAATGCCCACCCTGAGGGCTTCAGCCTGCCTGCGCCTTTGGTCCAGCTTGGTTTGGATTCACTCCAAAGTCTGGCAAAAAGTCCCTCCGCTTCTATCGAGTGGTGGAGAAAAGGCACCTTTTGTCCCTCCGGTAAATCCGTCAACGTCATCCACAGGTGGCGGATCGCGATGACCACTTCTGCCATACCTCTGCCCTGAGCCACAGCAGCTGACTCCATCATGCGGAGAACAAAGTCTGTTGCTCTGTGGGCTTCGTCCAGTAATTCGGCAGCAGCTTGCTTATCCGAGGTTTCCTGCAGTTGTTGGAGTTTTTCTGCGAGGTAAGCCTGTATCATCGCGGACGCGTTCAGGGTGCGCGCCGCAAGTCCTTGAGCTCTGTAGCACTTCTCGAGAAGCGACGCTGAGGCTCTGCGAGCTTTGCTGGGGAGAGTCGGTTTTGTTCCTGATGACTTGGGAGCCAGGTGGGATGCCAGCGTGTCCTCGATCTGAGGCGCGTTGGCTAAACCCACCTGATCCATGCCTTCCATGTCGAGGAATTGTGAGAGAGGAAGGAGCATAGGCGCACGTGGTTGAGGCCAGGTGCGGGTCAGTTCCGTGAGGAAGTCTGGGAAGACAGGCATCCTTTGCCTTGTTGTAACCTGCGGTTTTGAATAAAAATAGTTCCCCGCCAGCCTCGTGACCTGTTGGCGAGGTGGGGGTTCTGGCCAAAGGATGTTCAATGCATCCGTTGCTCTGTGGCACAGGTCAAACAGGGCCGGGATGGAGAAGTCCGTTTCAGGGAGCGCAGATATCGGGATCCTGGGGAGGTCCTCTCCCGGATCCTCGATTTCGAGTTCTGGTTCCTCCGCTGAAAATTCGCCCGAGGCTCAGATGGAGATCTCGTCTTCATTCATCATGCCTCTGGTGTCGAATTCGACTGTTAGGTCCACCATGGCAGCAAGCGGGTCAGGGCTGTCGCCCCATTCGACACGCGTGCTGTCGTGTAGAGCCATGTGTTTGAGCTCTGGAGTCGGAGTGAGGGTCTCCGTGGTGTCCGGGTCCAGTGGATCAGCTGAGCTTCCCATGGCCTTGGCCACGAGGTCCACCCGATGCCGCAGCATCGCGTCCAGCATCTGGTTGCAGTGTGGGCAAGAGTCGGGTGCGTCCAGAGCTTGTTTTGCATGAAATATACCCAGGCAGACTGGACAGGCCTCATGGGTGTCCGTCGCTGCGAGGGCAAATCCACAGCCACTGGGACAGGCGCGCGAGGTTGGGCTCGCCGTCCCATTGGTTTTCCTGTGAAGTTTTGTCTTTCGCTTTCCCTTCTCCGGAGGCATGTCCGAGACAAGGCGAGCGAGACCTTCCAGAATCCTTTTTCTTCGTTGTTCGGGTGTCTCCTCCATTGTGTCGCTTTCGCTGGCTAGCCCGCTAGTATGTTAGCCGGGGTAGCAGTTGTGGCGTAGTTATAACACCGTTGTAACGAAGCAACCTGTAGGGAGAAGAGAGAAAAATACTTTGAGGTTATATATAGCTTTCGCTAGTCCAGCCGTACGCAGGGAAAAATTCTCTGTGCGCTCTGTGCAGGGAGCGAGCTCACCTCAGGTTGAGCGATGGAGCAGCAAAGAAGTTCCACGAAGAGAGGTAGTTCAGGTTTTTGCGAGGTGAAGGGCAAAAAAGAGACAGTTGGAGGGGCGTCAGTCGCCTAAGTACCTAAAGGGCGGTGCCTCTGGCGTGGGTGATGCCCCCTGCCGTAAAAGGCGTGAATGTATTCCTTCAGGTAATCGCGCAGGGGGCTCAATTCCCATAGCAAGTATGTTGCACAGAGAGACCGAACTGATAGGGAACCTACAACTTCAGAGACTACAGGAGAACACAGGGGAGAGGAGCACAAAGAGGGCTGAGACATACGTAAAACCAATGCAATATGGTACACAAGATGTGTCATAATGTTTAACAAATAGATTTCATAACATTTTAAAATATGCTCTTTTCTTTATAGCAATTAATGTTTACTTAGTTATCAGATAGGCGAGGGAGTAAACTGCTATAAGTGGGGTATTGCAAAACTAAAACGTAAAAGAAACTGAACTCTCAGAGAATTAGGTGTGGGTGGCTAAATTATTAAAATGTATACTCAATAGTTATGTTATGGTCTTAAGACACTGCATAAATGCCTCACAATATCTCATCAGATTATGTATAACTTATAAAAGGTTTGACCAAGTTGACCATCCTGTAACTTTATCCTCTTCATCTTCAAGACATTTTGGTTTAATAAGGCAGGCAACATCTTCCAAGGAAGCATTTGTCATTAATGTAATATGCTTTACTTTATGTTGGTGGTACATAGATTGCATATACCGGTACATACCTTGTCTTTCATATGTTGACTGTTGAAGATGCACAGCAACTCTTTGCGACCCAATAAAGAATACAGAACATAATTAATTTAGGAAAATAAAAACAGATGCGATGAATGAAAGGTAGCAGCAAACTTTAATCTCTTGTGATTAGATTGATGAAAGTGAACAGAACTCTTAATGATTTTTATTTATTTTTATTTTTTATTTATTTTTAAATAGCCTCATTGGACAGTGTTGGTGGAACAGCAAGAGTGAGTCTTATGAATCCCACCTCATCCTTACAAAACACATAATGGTAAAACATGCATTAAGATAGGCCTCTGTCAAAACACATGCAGCATCTGACTTTTGAATCTTGGCTACTGTGGTTATTGATCAGATCGGATCAGATTTAATATGAAGGTGTGTCCAGAACTGGCTCATGGTGACTTCACTGAGAACAACAACAACATGGCTGGACTCATATGCAACCTTGCTCAAAGAACTTTTGAGGGGCTTACGCAAGGAACGACTGAAAACAATAAAGGCACCAAAAAGAGGACAGTGCACTGGACTGTCATCAAAGAACAAAAGTCTATCCATAGAAACTTTCAGCCGAGCAGAGACAAAGACTTTGTCAAAAGAACTGTCAAAACATGGTCATCAGACACAAATGGCCAGAATATACGGTCCGGATTTGGGGGATCCTGACGAGAATCAGAACCCAGTGAATGTCTCACGGGGGGCTGGAACAAAAGAAGGCTGAACACGTTCTCCAAACAGACAAGAGAACAAATTGTCCTGAAGTCACCCATATCAGCAAAAGCCGCACCCCATATTGATCTGTGAGGATCTGTCATTGATCTTAGTATCCGGGGTCAAATCTACAGTTGCTATGATGCATTTTTTAAATGTAACACATAGACACATTTAGGGCCTGCTAGCGCAGGCCTCATGATTCTCAGTTATACTGTACTCAGGTGGATCTGACGACTTGCTTCTTCTGGTTCCTGTAACTCTGTGGTGAAGCTTCATACAATGTTTTATAGAACTGAAGAGAGGGCAGCAGTTATCCTTGGCGGAGTGCATGTTGGGAATCTGATGTGTCACAAGGGGTACATTTTGGTAAATGATTATAACTTTAAATAAAATGTGATGATATCGTAGATTACAGTCAGCTATATGGTTGTGAAAACCAAATTAGAGGTGGCAATAGGCTGGGGTTTAGGAAACATTTTTTCTGGGATCCTGACACCAGTGCTCAGGTTAAAGGATGGTAAATTTAGACACAATTTCCAATTTAACAACCAAATAACTTTGGCGTGCAGACTACAGAATTGAAACAAGGTAGAGTTTTGTTTCAAAAGGGGGTTAAGAGGTTGAAAGATGTTTCTAAAAATAGAGAGGTTGAAATTGGTCCCTAGAAATAACTAATTAGAAATAACTAGATTGTAAATGATTCCTAGAAACAACTAGGTTGAAAAATGTTCCTAGAAATAACTAATTAACTAAAAGATGGTAAATACATTTTAGTATACAAAGCATAATAAGGATAACTGATAAATTGGCATTATAAATAAAATCCACGTGCGTCGATATTGAGGCATTGAACGTTTTATTTTCTTAAATCATGTCATGGAGGAAGGAGCATTGGTGCAAGCATATTCCTAAATAGGAAGATAACTTAGGAAAGGGTTAGTTCATTAGTTATACAGAGGTTTTAGATTTGGAATGAACAAAATCGTCACTCATATAGCATGAGGTGTCTTAAAAGTTTATATGAGCAATTAACAACAATGTTAAAGGTTTAAATGAGCAATTAACAACACTGTTTTTTTCCTCTGTGAACTGTGTGTGAAGCAGATCTTTAGGATGGGGGACGCCCCTTGGAAATGTTTCCTGGCCTGCAGGCTCAAACCACTCAAACCTGAAGTGGACCTGATCAGAGGGTGTTTAGGAATATGGTGGTTCTGTAGATTTATACGCAATTGACTTGACTAGACGACATGTGACTTATTGACTCAGGAAGAAGGTGTATAGAACCACAGGTGTACAATGTTTTGTGAATTATGCTCTGCCGCCGCATGCTATGTTACTTTTATGTGTGTAATTTCTGCTATAAGCTGAGTGAAAAGGTACAGTATTTTTGTAAGTATGAACCGCCTCAAAACTACTCATAATTAACCCTAATGAAGATTAAGTCTCTTCCAAACCCAACTAACATGCATGATTCATTCTTTGTACTACTGATTTATAATTTATTGGGTGTTGTTTGCTGTGGCACATTCTGTTTATTATAGGTGGTTCCTGGAAATGCTCCAGCTGAGGGGGTAAGGATGGAACTCTATTTTTGTTTTATTGCACATTTCTGGGTACAAATTTTAATATAACATTGGAGAAATTGGCTTACGTTTTAGAATCTGACTTATCAGCACCATTGTGAGTGGGTTTATGGATAGACAGTAGAGAGTAATTTAACTCACATGGATTTACCCATGTTTGGGCCTTCTCTCAGATGAGTGAATTGGGTTAAACCAAGAAGGCCCTGTTGTAATCTAACAAGTCGAAAGTTTGTGGTTTAGGTTTTCTCAACAGATTTCAAAGGAGGCAAGACCAGACAGCACTGGTCAAGTACGGACCCGTGTGGGGTCGCTGAACGCACACCACAGGCAGTGCGTGTCAATGCCAGGGGATCCACACGGTTCAGTGTGCACCTACCCGGGAACCAGGCAGGAACTAGGAGGCCAGGCTGAACATCAAGACCTCGTGAATTGAACTTTTACACCCTGGTAGACCAAAGTAGCCGAGTATAGTTGAGTGCAAGCCCAGAAGGACTCTGTTTTATGGGGCCACTCGGTGCTGGAATATCCACACATAGAACAGAGCACCTGTGAGGAAGCGGACGCGGGCACACCTTGGCTGCCGCTGCTCCTCATACTTTTTGCTCTTTGAAGCCTTTTTTACTACTTTCTGCTGTTTTTTTCACCGAGCCTTGTTGGACATTTCTACCTTTCTCGATTGCAGAGTGCGGCAGGCCTAGGCCTGTGTACAGCACCTGTACGAGCCGACGCGGACATTTCTACCTTTCTTTGAACCTTTCTACCTTTCTTGAACGCAGAGTGCGGCAGGCGTTTTGCCTGTGTACAGCACCTGTGTGAACGGACGTCACGCGGGCATTTTTACCTTTCTGTGATTAAGTTTTAGAGCAACTGTCTTTTCTGACTGCGTTGTGGTTCTGCAAACGTTATAAGTTGCCGGTCAAAGCAGATGGCCGCTTGTCCTGAGTCTGGGTCTGCTAGAGGTTTCTTCCTTCTAAAAGGGAGTTTTTCCTTTCCACTGATGCCTAGTGCTTGCTCAGGATAGGAGACTGCAGCCAGGCCAAGATTTGACTTGTTGCTGGATTCATTAGATAGAAAACTTTACTAGTTTAACCGGAATTTTATTAGTGGGGCTGTTAGCTCCCGCTAGCTCCAGAACGAATTTAGCTTAAAAAACCACGTAGCTGCATTTATTGTTCGCTTACCTGCTGCCTCTGTCACCCTCCTGGGTCCTCTGGACTGTTTTGGATTTTCTCCTGTGCTCCTCTTCGAGGTAATGATCATTCAAATTACCTCTTTCTGCTTCTTGTATATCTTTCTTGGAGCCGTGGGCCTGCTGTTAGCGGCTAGCTCCATGCTAGCTTCCACCGGATCGACAACAATGTTGACCTACTCCGCTTCGCAGCTGTTTGAATTTAACAACTGCTCCATTCCTCCTTCTATTTCGACCATTAAACAACTGGGACTTCTGCGTAGACCTCGTTACATCCATAGAAGCTCTCGAAAGAAATTAGTTCACTTTAGGCAAACTGGCTCTGACTCGATTGCTACTGTCTGGTCTGAGAGACGTGTCGCACCTCGACGACGTCATCAGAACGCTGCGTCTGTGGTCCTTTGTAGTCCACAGCACACGAAGTGGCAAGGAAAACGTGGAGTGGACTTCAGTCTGCTTAAACCTCTTCAAAAACAATCTGCTCCAACTAGTATTAAAATAGAACTTTTTAATGTTCAATCACTTTCAAACAAATCTTGTCTAATTCATGATCACATTTTGGAGAAGAATTTGGACCTCATGTGCCTCACAGAAACTTGGCATAGACCGGATGTGTACAGTTCTTTGAATGAAGCTTGTCCATCTGGATACAGCTATCTGCAGAGAGCCCGCAGCACTGGCCGCGGTGGTGGTCTGGCTGTAATCTACCGCAGTAGTTTAAGGCTGTCGCATCTGGTTTCTCAGGATTTTTCTTCTTTTGAATGTCTGGCTTTCAGCTTCAAAGCACCACTCCTGATGAATGTTATATTAATTTATAGACCTCCCAAACCGCATGTTTCATTTAACTCAGAGATACATGACCTCCTCACTTTTTTCTGCACCTCCCCTGTGAAGACTATTTTTCTTGGCGACTTGAATATCCACGTGGACAATTCCTCTTCACCTCTGGCAACAGATTTTAAGTCTCTTTTGGACTCTCTTAATCTCACTCAACATGTTGACGCCCCTACGCACAGCAGGGGGCATACTCTGGATTTGGTGATTACTGACACTGTACTCATCAATAACTTATCTGTATATGACCTGGGTGTCTCAGACCACAGGGTCATCTCCCTGGAAGTGCCTTCATCTTCGCCTGCTTCAAACCCAAAACGACCCATCCAGTTCCGTGACCTTAAAAACATTTCCCTTGATGTTCTGTCTGCTGATCTTCACACCCTGACCGCTGTCAATCATCCTTCTGCAGATGACTCTGTGGATTACTACAACCAATCTCTTCGGGAGCTCCTGGACCTACACGCCCCCTTGAAGACAAGACTGGTGTCTTTCTCGCGTTCAGCCCCTTGGTACACTGATGAGCTGCGCAAGATGAAGGCAACTGGCCGTGCTATTGAGAGACGTGTAAAATCATCTGGTCTCTCTGTGCATAAGCAGGCATATAAAGAACATCAGAAGGCGTACGCCTATTCTCTTAAAGAAGCACGCTCCAAATATTATTCTAACATCATCAACACCTGCCCTGGAAACTCTAAACAGCTCTTCTCCACAATAACTCGTCTGCTTAATCCCATTAAGCAAACTCTTGAGGACTCTGCTCAAAAATGCGAGCTGTTTCTTTCATCTTTTAAAACCAAAATTGACACTATCAGATCTCAGCTCCACAACCTCCCTGTTCTCAGTGTGCCATCTACCCGTCTGCATTCTGGGACCCTTAACAGCTTTGACGAAGTTGTTCAGAGTGAGGTGGAGGCCATCATCAAGAAAATGAAGCCTTCATCCTGCGCCCTGGATCCTTTCCCCTCGTCTCTCATAAAATCCAATCACTCTGCAATAGGCCCACTTATCACTCAAATAATAAATCAGTCTCTTCAATCTGGTCATGTTCCACTGCCTCTAAAAACTGCCATCATTAGGCCTCTTCTGAAAAAATCTAATTTGGATCCAGACATTTTTTCTAATTACCGCCCAATTTCACACCTCCCTTTTCTGTCTAAAGTGCTGGAAAAAGCTGTTGCTGCTCAGCTGCAGGATCACTTACAACAACACTCCCTGTATGAGAAGTTCCAGTCTGGATTCAGGGCAGCTCACAGTACTGAGACTGCACTGCTGAGGGTTACTAATGATGTCCTCTTGGCTGCTGACACTGGTTCTCCCTCCATCCTTGTCCTCCTTGACCTCACTGCAGCCTTCGACACTGTGGACCATAGTATCCTCCTCCACCGTCTTCATGTGGAGGTCGGTCTCTGTGACACCGTCCTGGACTGGTTTAAATCTTTCCTCTCCAATAGGCTGGAATGTGTTAGTCTTGGCAACGCCACGTCCCAGACAGTCTCTGTCTCCTGTGGTGTCCCTCAGGGGTCGGTTCTGGGGCCCCTGTTGTTTTCCCTTTACATGCTGCCTTTAGGTCAAATTATTAATCAGTTCAACATTTCTTTTCACTGTTATGCCGACGATACACAGCTTTACATCAGGACTGGAGCATCCTCATCTTCCACCTTGTCATCTCCATCTTCACTCACTGCCCTCTCTGCCTGCCTGGAGGCAATTAGGGCATGGATGAATCAGAACTTTCTTCAATTAAACTGCTCCAAGACCGAGGCCATACTGATTGGCACCCCTCACCAGGTACAGACATCTACTATAACAACACTTTCCTTTTCTGGACAAGACATCCCCCTCTCCACCTCTGTTACTAATCTTGGAATAAAAATGGACTCCAATCTTACATTTGAAAATCACATTAAGCTTCTGTTTAAAACTTGCTTCTTCCATCTTCGAAACATCTCTAGACTTCGCCCATCCCTAACTTTTTCCGATGCTGAGAAGCTCGTCCATGCTTTTGTCTCCTCCAGGCTCGACTACTGCAACTCCCTGTTTATTGGAATCCCTGGCAAAAACCTTCAGAAACTTCAATATATTCAAAACAGTGCAGCAAGGATCTTGTTGCGAGTTCGTAAATTTGAACATATTACGCCCATTCTTCATAACCTTCATTGGCTTCCTGTCGCCTACAGAATTCAGTACAAAACTGCTCTCATTACACATCAATGCTTACATGGAGCTTCACCAGATTATCTGAAGGATATTCTTATTCCACACTCATCCACCCGGTCGCTGCGGTCACAGAACAGTAATCTCCTTCACATTCCGAGAACCAAATTAAGGACCATGGGAGACCGGGCTTTCAGTGTGGCTGCCCCCCGCCTGTGGAACTCTCTTCCTGACTGTCTGAGGGTCCCACAGTCTGTGGTTGACTTTAAGAGCGGCTTGAAGACCTTTCTTTTCAACCGAGCATACTCTGCCTCCTCATGATTCTACTTTTGATCTTAGTTGATACTGTTATTGATTTTACTTGTTTTATTACTTGTTTATTGACATTTAATTTCTGTTGCACCTTGTAGCACTTTGAGATTTTCATTAATGAAAAGTGCGTTATAAATTGAATTCATTATTATTATTATTAACAGACACCTAGAAAGATAAAAACATTGTCTCACATGACACGAAGAAAACTCGGGGACATAGGAGGGCCTCCCCGAGCAACGCCGGGGGTCTGCCCTGAGTAGCTGTTAACAGTTCCAGGGGAATGCCCCTGAGTACGTGTGGCACATTCAAAAGTATATTAATGTTTCTGTGATGGTGATATAAATCTTGTGTTCTTTCTCTATTTTTGTGTGTTCAAGGGAGACAACTGCCTTGCTGCTGGAGGAGGAACTTGGGAAACTTAAGGTTTATAAGTCTGCAATATCCTAAAGCGCTTACTATTACTATCGTTCATAGTTTGCATATATTTCTTTATATTCTACAATTTGCATATTAATCAACTGATTCAAAATGTGGTGGCCAGACAAGAGGGTCACTATGGCAGTCGGAATAGGTGGGATAAGTATGGTAGCTTTGATTGTCCTCCTAGAACATTTCTGCGTAATCCCTGGTAAAAATGATTGTGAAGTTCATAGACATAAGAGAGGATGGTGCACCTAGGACAGAAAATCCTCAAACTACAGTATATCACAAACCAGACTACCACTTTCACGTTCGATTTATGCGCAGAGAAAAGGGGGTTTGTAATATGTTTGGTGATCTTTGCTGTACATTTATTCCAAACAACACTGCTCCAGATGGAAAAGTCACAAGGGCCCTAAAAGGCCTTAGAACCCTCTCAGATGAAATGAAAAGCCATTCGGGTCTGGACGACCCTCTGGACGATTGGCTGATAAAGATCTTCGGTCCCTGGAAACAGGTGTTTGTATCTATAATGGTATCATTGGCTATCTTCTTAGGCATACTTATAACTTGCGGGTGCTGCTGTGTACTTTGTTTGAGGTCTCTAACGGTTCGAACTTATCACGTCCACTCTGGAGAAGAGAGATCCTGAAGTGATGCGCCAACTGCTTTTGTTAAAAAACTATAACTGGGAGGATTTTGAAAAGACTGATTGAATATTGTGTATATATTAAACTACACTATGAGTTGTGTGATTTTATTTCTTGAGGTAGACCTCAGGGATTGAGGTCCAAAGGGGGTTTGTTGTGAAATAAAATATATTTTTGTCTTCGTGTTTCATTTGCTCCTAATTTGCTGCAAGTTGATGCAAGCAGAAGCGTATCTTGTTTGGCAAGTGTTTGTGCAAACACGACAGGGACTTTTTACTCAACTTTGAGGGGTAAGAAAAACATTCTTGTGTTTCCGGTTTGGCAAGTGTTTGTATAGCAGGGACTTTTACCTTGAGGGGTAAGAAAAACATTCTTGTAGCATGAGTTTAGGTATCAGTTGAGGATAGAAAAACATTCTTGTAGCATGAGCTTAGATATAGGCAACAGAGGAGAATATAAGAAGCAGACTTCCTCCTCCAGACAGACAATGCAGAACCAGCCACGAGGGACCAACCCATCAGGTTGTATGCTGTCTCCATTGAATGCGCATTCATGTTCTCTTTGTTCTCCTATCTTTCTCTCTTTCTCTCTCTGTCTTCTCATATGAGATCATATATATATATATAGCTTATAAAATATAACAAATGTATTCTGTAACTTTTAAAACTTATGATTATTAAAACTGGTTTGGAACTTTAAAGTGTGCGTTTGTCGTGTTTTCAGAGTTTCTCCTTTTCTGATCCAAAGTGAAACCAGACAACGAACTTGGGGCGAATAGAAAAACAACGCCAACATTGGATAAAAAAATGAGGACTGAGATTTAAAAAAAGGAGTTTGTGAAACTCCTTTTTTTAATCCAATAAAAGACTAATGTAAAATAAGTTTCAACCGAGTGAGATTCGAACCCGAATCGAGAAAAGGCTCGGAGCACCAACCCAACGCCCAACCACTGAGCCACTGGGTATCTTGCTTTTTATAGGTCCACTTTTTGTTTTAACGGATCGCCCCTCAGAAAATCCTTGCTACGCACATGTAAAATAAGCTGATTTGTAATCAGTTATTAACAAACATTAAACTCAGAAACACTAATATATTCATTCAACCTTTATTTATACAGGCTAGCCTCGTTGAGTCACGGGGACTCATTTACAAGAGGGACCTGTCTCACTCACACCAAACAACCATCCACTCTCACACTCACACCTAGGGTCAATTTAGAGTCACCAATCAGCCTAACAAGCATGTTTTTTGGTCTGTGGGAGGAAACCGGAGTACCCGGAGGAAACCCACGCATGCACGGGGAGAACATGCAAACTCCACCCAGAAAGGCCCCGGACCGGGATTTGAACCGGCAACCTTCTCGCTGAGAGGTAGCAGCTGTACCAGTTGTGCCACCGTGCTGCCCATATATATATTCAGCTAACAATTTTTTTTAGCGGTATCCCTTCTCTTTCCGCCTGTTAACACACACCAAGCGCGTACACAAGAACTCTCCACCCACTTCAAGAAAACTCTCCACCCACTTCAAGGCAGCTCTCCTCACAATGCGAAATGAGCGGGGCCGGGCCAGGCTGGGTTCAGGGCCAGGCTGGGCCGGGCTGGGCCGGGGAGGGCAGTGCAGTGCAAAAACGGCTACAGACAGCCTGACAGAGTCTCTGTCTGGCCGTCCATGTGGCC
>JBBPBX010092962.1:0-13636 GCA_038048925.1 Garcialebias charrua
TCTCTCTCTCTCTCTCTCTCTCTCTCTCTCTCTCTCTCTCTCTCTCTCACCTAGAGACAATTTAGTCACTAATCAGTCTAACATGCATGTTTTTGATCTGTGGGAGGAAACTGGAATACCCGGAGAAAACACAGGCATGCACGGAGAGAACATGCAAACTCCACCAGAAAGGCCCCCCTGCCGGGATATGAACTGGAGACCTTCTCGCTGAGAAGTGTCAGCTCTACCAATGGCTCCGCTGTTCCGCTCGCTATAAATCATATAAAGACTTTTAAAAAAATCATCATTTAAACATACAGAGGCATCAGTTTTCAAAGACGGATTTAATTCTGTAAGGTCAAAATATTTGTGTCATTACAAACAATAAACCAAAATATAAATGGAAAACTTCTGTATTCAGTAAGTTGGAACTCTAACTATGAGGATTTACGTGACTAGTAACAGCCTTCAACAGGTAACAACAGGTACATAATCAACAATGACTGCAGTCTTTATTGACAGGTCTTTGACAAACAGAATAGTTTATCTGCAAAGAAGGGAAAAACCTTCAGCACAACTTCTCAACAGTGATCAGATCAGCATGAACTGCATGAACCACGTGATGACATGTATTCGATTAATTTGGAGTACTATAGACAGAGGTAGACTGTTATAGACTGTTAAGGTGTGATCTGTCAATTTACATGTTTGTGTTACCTCAGCTTGCAATTTACATATGATGGTGCGTGACTCCTGTTATAAATCCACACGCACACACAGTCTGGTTCATTGAATTGATAAAGCTTTTCGGATGAGAAGCGAAATGTCTTCTGTTACAAATAAAGTCCAGTTGATCTTGAATTGAACGCCTTTTTTGATATAGACTGAGGATGACTGCATCACTCCTGAACTGACGCACCAACGTGATTGGTTACTTTTAACAAAAAAAATCTTTGAGAATCTGATGAAATATGAACTTTTTTTTTTTAACACTTCTTAATTGTAGATCTACAGAATTTTATCAGAGTGCATGGTGGAGCAGCGGTAAGTGCTGTGTCATTCAACACTTGCTCTTCTCAAGGGCGGACGTCTCCTCTCGGTCTCCGCTTTGCTTTTGCTTCGTCTTGTCTGTGAAACTGTCTGAGAGCCTCTCTTCTACAAATCTTCAGAATCATAACTATGGACTTCAATTTGGTCAGTTGGTCCCTCAACACAACTGATAACATTTCTTCAACAAGAAGACAGGCTGTAGGCGAGACGATTTGCCCTGTTGGCATGCACACAGCTGGATATCTCATCGACTTGGAAGACTTGATGATGTGTCTATCTCTGCTGTCATCTGTGGATCTTAAGGACGCATATTTAATTGGATTTATGATAACTGGTTCCTGCTTTTTGGATTTGGCTGGTTCCTGGTCTATCAACACACAAGGAAGACGTCGGCGCAAATCTGGACCTGGTCAGGCTGCCTGCCTTACATGATGGCTTGGTTCATGTCTCGAGAAACCAGACTTTTGGCTGAATGGATTACATCTTGGGGATTTTCTAAGGCACGTTCCATTGGTGTGGTCATTTTAATTTGGACATTTTGGAAGTGAGTGGACTGACACAGACTGAAGGTAGATGTCATTAAAGTTCTGCCTGTTCCCAAAACAATCATGTTTATCTGAAATTTGGCTCCCTGACCTGAGAAGTTTTGTAAACTTGATGCTCTCACCCTCCCAAACCTTCTACTGAGGAATTCCATGGACTTTTCAGAGGAGCACAGCTGAATAAACATTCTGTCATCATTTCAGGACTCTCGCCTCTGGCCGTTCGCACCCCCCCCCCCATGAGTGTGCAAAGATCTATGAGCTGGCTGCTCAACCACCTTTGAGTCCCCCCCGCCCTCTGCGTAATGGGCGAGATGGCGCTTTTTTCATTACCACATTTTTGACCTTCAAACAGAGTTCAAAAATGTGTTAGGATTTTTTTTTGTCTCCAAACCCTATGTGTCATTTTTCACCACTTTTATTGTCTGTCCAACAGATCTCACTGGTAAATGAGTCTTCGAGGCTCAATGTGACTTATCTGTTTAAATAAAGGTTGAATGAATGTTGCCTCACAGCAAGAAGTTCACAGGTTTGCCTTCCTGACGTTCTGGGTGAAGTTTCACGTTCTCCCCATGCATGCGTGGGTTTTCTCCGGGTACTCCGGAGAAACCAAAAACCAAAAACATGCATGTTAGACTGATTGATAACTCTAAATTGTCTTTAGGTGAGAGTGAATGGTTGTTTGTCTCGTTTGTCTCTATGTGTCCCTGTGATGGACTGGAGACCTGTCCAGTGTGTCTCTGTGATGGACTGGAGACTTGTCCAGTGTGTCCCTGTGATGGACTGGAGACTTGTCCAGTGTGTCTCTGTGATGGACTGGAGACTTGTCCAGTGTGTCTCTGTGATGGACTGGAGACTTGTCCAGTGTGTCTCTGTGATGGACTGGAGACCTGTCCAGTGTGTCCCTGTGATGGACTGGAGACCTGTCCAGTGTGTCCCTGTGATGGACTGGAGACTTGTCCAGTGTGTCCCTGTGATGGACTGGAGACCTGTCCAGTGTGTCTCTGTGATGGACTGGAGACCTGTCCAGTGTGTCTCTGTGATGGACTGGAGACCTGTCCAGTGTGTCCCTGTGATGGACTGGAGACCTGTCCAGTGTGTCCCTGTGATGGACTGGAGACCTGTCCAGTGTGTCCCTGTGATGGACTGGAGACCTGTCCAGTGTGTCTCTGTGATGGACTGGAGACCTGTCCAGTGTGTCCCTGTGATGGACTGGAGACCTGTCCAGTGTGTCTCTGTGATGGACTGGAGACCTGTCCAGTGTGTCCCTGTGATGGACTGGAGACCTGTCCAGTGTGTCCCTGTGATGGACTGGAGACTTGTCCAGTGTGTCTCTGTGATGGACTGGAGACCTGTCCAGTGTGTCTCTGTGATGGACTGGAGACCTGTCCAGTGTGTCTCTGTGATGGACTGGAGACTTGTCCAGTGTGTCTCTGTGATGGACTGGAGACTTGTCCAGTGTGTCTCTGTGATGGACTGGAGACTTGTCCAGTGTGTCCCTGTGATGGACTGGAGACTTGTCCAGTGTGTCTCTGTGATGGACTGGAGACTTGTCCAGTGTGTCCCTGTGATGGACTGGAGACTTGTCCAGTGTGTCTCTGTGATGGACTGGAGACCTGTCCAGTGTGTCTCTGTGATGGACTGGAGACCTGTCCAGTGTGTCCCTGTGATGGACTGGAGACTTGTCCAGTGTGTCTCTGTGATGGACTGGAGACTTGTCCAGTGTGTCTCTGTGATGGACTGGAGACCTGTCCAGTGTGTCCCTGTGATGGACTGGAGACTTGTCCAGTGTGTCTCTGTGATGGACTGGAGACTTGTCCAGTGTGTCCCTGTGATGGACTGGAGACTTGTCCAGTGTGTCCCTGTGATGGACTGGAGACTTGTCCAGTGTGTCTCTGTGATGGACTGGAGACTTGTCCAGTGTGTCTCTGTGATGGACTGGAGACTTGTCCAGTGTGTCTCTGTGATGGACTGGAGACTTGTCCAGTGTGTCTCTGTGATGGACTGGAGACTTGTCCAGTGTGTCTCTGTGATGGACTGGAGACTTGTCCAGTGTGTCCCTGTGATGGACTGGAGACTTGTCCAGTGTGTCTCTGTGATGGACTGGAGACTTGTCCAGTGTGTCTCTGTGATGGACTGGAGACTTGTCCAGTGTGTCTCTGTGATGGACTGGAGACTTGTCCAGTGTGTCTCTGTGATGGACTGGAGACTTGTCCAGTGTGTCTCTGTGATGGACTGGAGACTTGTCCAGTGTGTCTCTGTGATGGACTGGAGACTTGTCCAGTGTGTCCCTGTGATGGACTGGAGACTTGTCCAGTGTGTCTCTGTGATGGACTGGAGACCTGTCCAGTGTGTCTCTGTGATGGACTGGAGACCTGTCCAGTGTGTCCCTGTGATGGACTGGAGACTTGTCCAGTGTGTCTCTGTGATGGACTGGAGACTTGTCCAGTGTGTCTCTGTGATGGACTGGAGACCTGTCCAGTGTGTCCCTGTGATGGACTGGAGACTTGTCCAGTGTGTCTCTGTGATGGACTGGAGACCTGTCCAGTGTGTCTCTGTGATGGACTGGAGACCTGTCCAGTGTGTCCCTGTGATGGACTGGAGACTTGTCCAGTGTGTCTCTGTGATGGACTGGAGACCTGTCCAGTGTGTCTCTGTGATGGACTGGAGACCTGTCCAGTGTGTCTCTGTGATGGACTGGAGACCTGTCCAGTGTGTCTCTGTGATGGACTGGAGACCTGTCCAGTGTGTCTCTGTGATGGACTGGAGACCTGTCCAGGTGTCTCTGTGATGGACTGGAGACCTGTCCAGTGTGTCTCTGTGATGGACTGGAGACCTGTCCAGTGTGTCTCTGTGATGGACTGGAGACCTGTCCAGTGTGTCTCTGTGATGGACTGGAGACCTGTCCAGTGTGTCTCTGTGATGGACTGGAGACCTGTCCAGTGTGTCCCTGTGATGGACTGGAGACCTGTCCAGTGTGTCTCTGTGATGGACTGGAGACCTGTCCAGGTGTCTCTGTGATGGACTGGAGACCTGTCCAGTGTGTCCCTGTGATGGACTGGAGACCTGTCCAGGTGTCTCTGTGATGGACTGGAGACCTGTCCAGGTGTCCCTGTGATGGACTGGAGACCTGTCCAGGGTGTCCCCTGCCTCTCAAACAATAACTACTGGAGATATTAGGAACCAGCTCCACTGCGACAAGGAAAGAAAATGGCGAGTAAAGAAAATAATGGATGGATTTTTATATTTACATGATAAAGATTTTCAACTTGAAATATTTTAGCCAACAGAGTTACATGAAGTAGAATGAAAGATATTAAATGTCTTACAACATGGTAGGTATCATTCATGAGTCACTGTATATATGCTGCTAAATACTGAATATAAATGTTTAATATTGTACTGTATTGTGAAAATCTATTAACTTTTGAGCTTTCACCTTTTCAAGACAACCCCTACAAAGGTCAGAATAGCAACAGTGTGGCGGCCATGACAGATAAGAAACACCATGGGAAACCAAATGGATGATGACCTTCATCAAGCTGCATCTGCAGGTTGAGCAGAATCACTGTTTGTCCTCCCTCTCTCTGAAGAAGCTCCTTTGATCATTGACAGCTTTCTGCAGAAGTGCAATGTTTACACCATCAACACAGTTGAGTACACGGGCACGGATCATCACGCCAAGATCTGTAAAAAAAAACAGGCATGGGTGGGAAACACAGGAAGCTATCTGAGTGTTTTTCAATGAGAACAGCATGTAACTGTCAACTAATGAATGCAAGTTCATTCAGAAGGAGCTCAATTTAAACAAATATCAGCAATACAAGCTTCATTCCTGTAAAGGAGTAAAAAAAAAAAATAATCCAAAAGAACATATACCATAGTTGCTTTAAATTTCATTCAACTAATTCACAGTGTGAACTGCCTATCAGCATTTTCTTCTTCTTTCAGCTGCTCCCTTCTTCAGGGGGTCGCCTCAGTGAACTAACTTGCATCAAGACTTGGCCATTATTTTTACGCCGAATGTCCTTCCTGACACAACCACAGACCACCGAGCTACCACCGTGTGGAGCAGAGAGCTGATATCTAGGGTGCCCGGGGAGCAGATATGGGGGTTAAGAGCCTTGCTTAAGGGCCCATGGGGAAAATGAGGGTGGAGGCAGGTGTGGGTGCTATCCCGCCCAACATTTTGATGTAGTCGGTCTGGAGAGTTGAAGCAGCAATCTTCTGTTCACAGGCCCACCTTCTCCAACCTCTGCGCCACCACCCCCAGCAGTTTAACTGACTAAATTGTATTCATTTTTTTTACATTAAATTAAACCTAGCTCTTTCATTAATGTTTGTTACCTTCATGATTGTCCACTTCACCTAGAACCAAGTACTGGGCTCCTACTATTGGGTTGAACGGCTCGACAAACGCAGTCCGGACACACACTCTGTGCTCTTTTGAAGCGTGCTGAGCGGACAGCGTGGCCCTGGACTCCTCTGGCTCATAGCAGACAAGTCTGAAAATTTAAAAGGGGATATTAAAATGGTAAAATTATGATTACATAGACATTTTTTTTCCAACAATAAAATGAAATTGTGTACACAAAGCATTTCTTTAGTACACTCACATGTAATACCACTTCAAAAAAGATTTAAATAATTATAACAATTATTAAATCTCACATAGGAGTCAGTACAGTAATTACTTTTGTTTAAGAAGAAAAGGCAAGATTAACAAAAGGATGGAAGTTCCTTGAAGGAATGCACATCCCCCCCTCCTTTCACACCAGTTTTCAAATGACTTCATCTTGTTGTGAAACGATGGAGCTGGAGCTATTTTGGTCAAAGTTCAAAAATACAATCTCATCTGATGGTGTGAGACGTTCAGAGGTTTTTCAATGTTCCGTCAGGTCATCTGGAAAGTTTCTTTTTTTTTAGCTGAGATGTTTCGTCCTTCATCCAAAGGACTTCTTCATCCAAAGGACTTCTTCACCCAGAAACCATCCAGATGAGCTGACTGAACATTGTTGGATTTTATACCTGGATTATTGAGTATGAACTTTGGTGTTCAGAAAAATTTTGGCATAACTGTCTCAGAGGACATCAAGAATCATGCTCAATAATCCAAGTATAAAATCCAACAATGTTCAGTCAGGTCATCTGGATGGTTTCTTTTTTTTGTTGAGAGATGTTTCGTCCTTCATCCGAAGGGCTTCATCAGTCTGAGGAGTGACAAACAAACTGTTTTCCAAACTAAGCAGAATACTCGGACAGTGGACCAACCAGTTTGCTGGTGATAAGATGGTTTCTGGGGGCCGTCCTCTCCCCCGTCGACTCCTCCCAGCCAGACACAACCAATTGATCCAATGATCCATTTCCCACAGTTCTTGTTAAATCCTGTCTCCCGTCTCTGCTCCCTATCATCACTAATATCATCCACTCCTCCCTGACCTCTGGCATTGTTCCCACAGCCTTCAAATCTGCTGCAATCACCCCCATCATGAAGAAACCAGGTCTTGACTTTACCAACTTCAGTAATCTTCGTCCGATCTCCAATCTGCCCTTCATCTCCAAAATTCTTGAAAAAACTGTTGCTAGTCAACTTCACTCACACCTGTCCAACAACAACATTTATGAAGAGTTTCAATCTGGTTTTCGCCCCCACCATAGCACCGAAACAGCTCTAGTAAAAATTACTAACGACCTTCTTCTTGCTGCTGACTCTGGTCTTCTGTCCATCCTCATTCTTCTTGATCTAAGTTCTGCCTTCGACACCATCTGTCATTCTATCCTCCTCAACAGACTAACCTCCATTGGCATCTCAGGTACCCCGTTAGACTGGTTCAACTCCTATCTCTCTGACCGCACTCAATTCATTCAGCTTAAATCCTTCCGTTCCCAGTCTTCCCCTGTCTCCACGGGTGTCCCCCAAGGCTCTGTCCTCGGACCCCTCCTCTTCATCATTTACCTCCTTCCTCTAGGTCACATCTTCCGCAAATACGGCGTCCATTTCCACTGTTATGCTGATGACACACAGCTCTACTTGTCATCAAAACCTAACTCCACCCACCCACCCTCCATCCTCACCGACTGTCTCAATGAGCTAAATCACTGGTTTTCTAACAATTTCCTTCAACTAAACAGCAACAAAACAGAAATCATTCTTGTTGGTACCAAAAACTCTATTTCAAAATCAGAACATCTTCTCGTTCCCCTTAAAGTGAAACTAAACCCTAATTTAACTTTTTTTATCTGAGAAACTCCCTAGAATGTGTTAAAAAGGTTTCATAGCACTATATCTGTGTTAATTTTCATGAAATTGTTCGTATTAGTTTAAATCGGCAATATTTGGTCTAAAAACGAGTATTATGTAGTCCTATGGGTTGAACTGTGGCATTGCACCCTTATTTTCTCATTTGTTTACGATTCGCACAGTCATTAATTTTCGCACAATTTCGTCACATCCTCTCCTGCCTGAGTATAAAAGTGGAGCCACTCCCCCGAGAAGGTCACTCCCCCTCCAGAGTTCAGGGGTTGGATTAGCGATTAGCAACATAGCATTAGCATTGATGAGCGAAGCTGTTCCAAGAATAGCTTTTCAAACTGATGTTCACCCACCCTTACACCATCAGGGTACAATCCGTTTGGAGGTGAGTACCATTTTACACCTTTCCATTCCATAATTTATCTTTTGAGTATATGACGTGTTTCTTCATGTGCTGTGTTTGCAGCCTGCAGCGTTGCTTCGGTGTGGCCCCACATAAGGTTGTGGCGTTTTTATCTGTTGCTGATCAACGTTAGTTTGTGTTGTAGTTGTGTTTAAATGCTAAAAATCTAGTGTTTCTTATGAACACCGCAGTGTGTGTGAACTCTCATGAACTCAGATAAGGAAGACTGCGATATAAAAAAATAAAGGACACTAGCTGTTGATAATTTTAGCTGTTGTACTAGTTACGATGTTTTAGACACAGTGTTCTTTTGCTGCAAATAATGCACTGGGTCATCTGTTTGACAGATCAACAAAGTGAAAACAGTAATGTTTCTCAAGTATGCTTGTTTGTAAGGTGATTAAATGTGTTCTTTTTTATTTCCATGAGGCGTTCCACATCCAGGGAATCTCTGAGCCGTGCTTCACAGACATCAAACTTCATTGGAGACATGTCACTTTGGAGGTGACATGAGAGCTGATTCCCCAGGTATTCATGTTTTATTTATTACTTTTGTAGCCACCTTTACCCTCTGTCTGCAGGTATTAATATTATTATTTAATTATTATGTTTTATTTATTTATTTATTATTTTATTTATTACTTTTATTATGGCGGACATTATATAAAAAAGTTTTAAAAAAGTTTATGCAACATTAATTCTTGTTTATTTGTTCATTGCTACCTGTCCCAACATTTTGGGGATTTGTTGACACTGTGAAATTTTGAATCAACATTTTTCTCCATTAAAATGTTACATTTACTCAGATTAAACTTTTGATCTTTTCTCTTTTCAGGACTGCAAATATCCAGGGTCGAGGATGGAGTGAGTGGGAAGTCGACCGCTGCATCGTGTCCCAGATTTGTCCTCATGCATGAGGCAAAAAATAAATAAATGAAGAAATTGATTACAAAAACTAGTTGTTTATGATTCATTTTATTAACAGTAAGTTAATTCAAAACAACAAAAGGTTCTGTGTCGTGTCAGCCCTGAAAAACACACGGGACACCACCTCCAGCTCCTCTGTATGGACGCAGTGGAACGCAGAACGAGGAGTCCCAACCACCTTCAGGATGCTGCACCTGCCAGCCAGAAACAAACACCAGGGTCTCAGCTGTACCAACATTGTCGTGGATGCAGGTCTCAGGAGAAGCAGCAGCTCTGGCCGAGACTCTCTGCATCATCATGGGATCGTCTTGGTTAAAGTAATCCTGGCTGCAATTACTCTGCGTGGCTGTTGGGTGCTTGAGTCATCACAGTTCTCTGAAAAAAACATTTGAAAGGATACAGTATTGTTAAATTAATTGCAATTTGTTTGGTTTGCATAAAAAAAAATATTTTTCTCATAAATCTTACCAGCTGTGCTCAGTTTTGATTAGCTGACACATAGCTTAAACAAATATTTATCATACAAGCTTATAGAATGTTTCTAAACACGGATCTTTGGAAACCAAATAAATGTTTTACCATTGTTTAGTGCTCATTTATAGTAAATTCAAAAAACGTGTGTTCAGTTGCATATTAAAATTAAGCCAAAACGTTAAAAAAAACGAGGGTAGATGAAATCAATATTTTAAAATAAAATCTATTATGAAACGTTACTTTTGTAATGTACTAAGTAATAAGATGTGGCGAATTAAAGTCACTGCAGCTGGCCTAGAACACTTGTGATCCAAACAAAGACAAAAACACAGCCGTACACCGCATGCCATGCAGCTAAACACATGTTTTTAATGTGTTCTGTGTTCAGAAGCATACGCAAAAGCTGTGTGTGTGTGATTAAATACACGCAACAACATTTTAGAACAGTTATTTTGGTAAAAGTTTAGGTATTTACTTACTGAAGACGCGACTATCCGCCATTTTGAAATCTAAACTTGGGGAGGGGTGGGAGTTTACAACTAGTGGGGGCGTGAACACAGGACAACCCCAACCTCCTCCCCTGCTTGACTCTCGACACGCCCATTTTGAGGGAAATTTTGGCTGTGTCTCAATTCAGGGGCTGCATCCTCATGAGTGCGCATTTGTCGGCCGCATACGTCACTGCCCCGCGCGGAGGACTGTCCCAATTCGAAGACTCCTCCTCATGCGGCCGAGGAATGCGGCCTACTTCCTGCCGAAATCGAAGGATGCATTCGTGAATCCTTCAAGACGGAGGCTATCCCAGAATTCATAGCGCCAGCAGAGATTTCGGGGGGGGGGGGACTTTCTGCGTGCTGCATGTTGTTGAGTCATCAGCTCGTTTTAACAACAACCTCAGCGCGAATATTCATTCAACCTTTATTTAGTCATCTCAAACAACCTCAGCTCGAATATATCTCATTAAAATTTTACTACAGAAACGACAAAAAAAAATGTGTGAGCTGAATATACAGTATATTAGTGTTTCTGAGTTTACTGTTTTTGAAGAACTGATTACAAATCAGATTATTTTACACGTGCGTAGCAAGGATTTTCTGAGGGGCAATCTTTTAAAACCCAGAGTGGACCTCTGAAACGCAAGTTGTCCATTAGCTCAGTTGGTAAATCAACTTGCGATTGGTGCAGAGATGCTTTTCTCGAAGCTGGTTCGAATCTCACTCGGTACGGTTAAAACTTATTTTACGTTTGTCTTTTATTGGATAAAAAAAAGAAGGAGTTTCACAAACTCCTTCCTTTTAATCTCAGTCCTCATTTTTTTATCCAATAAAAGACAAACGTAAAATAAGTTTTAACCGTACCGAGTGAGATTCGAACCAGCTTCGAGAAAAGCATCTCTGCACCAATCGCAAGTTGATTTACCAACTGAGCTAATGGACAACTTGCGTTTTGGAGGTCCACTCTGGGTTTTAACAGATCGCCCCTTATAAGCTGATTTGTAATCAGTTCTTAACAAACAGTAAACTCAGAAACACTAATATATATACATGTATTCAGCTAACTAATATATTTTAGCGGCGTCCCTTCTCTTTCCACACACACCAAGCGGCACACAAGAACTTCCCACCCACTTCAAGAGAACGCCCCACCCACTTCAAGGCCGGCAAACCTGAAGGCTAGACCGTCCCATTTCAGCAGTTTCGCTCAGCCCACCCGGTCTTGTGAGTGCGTGGCCTACTCGGCCCAGCTAGGCTGGGTCCTCATGAGGATGCAGCCCCTGAATTGAGACACAGCCAATGTGTGTGCTCTTTGGAAGTTTTCTACACAACCCAAGGTACCCTGAACCTACCAACTGACATCACTGAAGCAACTGGAAGATGTGGAGTGACAAAAGTTGCAAACAAGTAACAGGAGAGAGGCACAGAGGGCCAACAGAAGAGAAAGAGTTGCCAGATGTGTCCAAGAAACAAAGACTGCAAAGCCACCAATTGGTGCAGGAAATGCAGTACTACAGTGTGCAATGGTCACAGCAAAAAGCAAAAATTTTGTGACAACTGCGCACAGTGAATAGAGAAAAAGATGTTTGTGTGGGCACATGTGAGTGTACAGTGTTCTGGTCGTTTGTTGATTCTCTTTTTTGTCATTCAGAGAGATGGACATTCTAGCAATAATTTTTGAAGATTTTTGATGTTATTTCATGTGAAAAAAGTTATAAAAAGTTATGAATAACCATATTAAATGTCAAATCAGTCTTTTGTTGACCCAAATATAATAAATATAACTACCTTTAACCAAAATTAAAGACATCATTTAAATTCATTGCAAAAACACATTGATTCTAATTGGGGTCATTTTTGACCCCACTCATGGAAGAATGTAGGTATTGGTCGTTCATGCATCCTAGGGTTAGTGATATTTCTATTTCTGTTAAGAAGAAAGCATTTGAACATTACATGGACTCAAACATATTTTTGGCACTAATGGAACCTCATAAAAAAATACAATATACATTTTTATACCATATCTGTCTCAAATATTCCAAATAATTTATCACATTAAATTGGGCTTTTTTACGATGTTTGTATGTTGCAGCTGGAGCAAGCGGTTAGCTCGCTAAGCTAGCTACGTTTTTTCTTACCTTGAAAGCTGCATGTCTGCTACTTCCTGTCGTAGTGAAAAAGACGTCGGTTTTAAAAAGTCTTCTTGTTGTAAAAAGTCTTCTTGTTGCAAACAATAAATCATCCGTGTTTTTAATTCATGTCGAGCACGAGCTGCTACGCTACAAACCGTGTTAAAAACATAGCAGGCGTTGTGTTGGACAGACCTGACATGGGTCCTCCTGACAAGATTTAGATTTTTCCGCCTGCGTAAAACTGTGTCATTGTGACTAGTCAAAATTATAATTGAAGATATCTTCAGTGGTGGGCAACGCTAATCCAAAAATTAGTTCCGCTATTTCTAAAGCACTAATTAATTTATTTAGGTCCGCAATTTCAAAAGCACTAATGTCTTATGAAAATTAGGGGAAGCTAATTCTAATCCGCTAATTAAATTCAACAATTGGTAGCAGCAAGTTATGCAATATTTGCACTACACTGCCAACTAGCGGTGCATGAACTGTTATACAGTAAGTTGTTTGAGTTGTATACATTTAAGAAAAAGGTCGAAAAGGACTTGCTCAAAAACTATATATGATGTAGCTTAGTGTGTTTGTGTACAGTATTACAGTTAGATAAATTAGTAGATTTATTCATTTTGTGATGTAGTTTGAAGGTTATCATTGGTTGAACAAACTGTGAAATAAATAAGGGGCAGATATAATAAGATTTCATCTTCTTTCTGCTCCTTTCATTTTATCCTACTTGTATTCTTCTATCTGATGAAACTGTGTTTTGTATTGTTCTTTTAAAATGAATGAATAAACATCAAATCAAATCAAATCAACGGCCCAGTCAGAGTCCAGAACCTGAACCCTTCAGAGAGCAGAAACCTCAAAGAACTGAAGCAACAATGGAAATTTAGAGTGGGTCAGAACTCCTCCAGAACCAGGAGAGAGACTGATGAAGTCCTGCAGACTGATGAAGTCAGAGAACCACAGAGGATTCTGCTGCTGCTGGCGCCGCACAAGCTGAGGTTAAATTTTAATGATTTTAGAACTTGTTAAAGATCATCCATCCAGCTAACTGTCTATCCATCCATCCATTCAGCTAAAAGTCTATTCATCCTTGTATCTGATGAAACTGTTTTGTATTGTTCTTTTAAAATGAATGAATGAACATCAAATCAAATCAAAAATAAGTCTGTATCTCTGTGTTTATCATTGTCCTGGCATTGTCTCCTCCTGTTGCCTCTGTCTCCTGAGTTCCTTGTGATTCCCTGAGTATGTAAGTTTGCTGCCCTGCGGACGCCATTTTGAAGAGTCCTAATGGTGAACTACTTTTTTTAAATCCAGCAGATTTGACCATTTCGTGAAACTCTCAAGCTCAGAAAAACTTGTGCTATAACGTCAGC
>JBBPBX010092963.1:0-13636 GCA_038048925.1 Garcialebias charrua
GCGCAGCGCCATCCATCCATCCATCCATTTACCTATCCATCCATCCATTCATCCATCACGGCCGGAGCCACTATCTCTCCAGCGTTCCTCCTCCTGCACCGAGTGAAGCGAGCGTGCATGTGAGGACTCACTATTGCAGTTCTTTGAAATTTACAGCATCAGCCTGGTTCAGTCCACTGCATATGTCAGCAATCTGAAAGTTATGCACCATAACTCATGTTCCCTGAAGGAAGGGAACAAGGTGCAAAAAGCATGGCTATGGGAATTGCGCCACCGCACAGTTCACCTGAAGCAATACAATCACGCCTTTTAAGGCAAGTAAGCGTCAACATCAGCAAGGAGGCACCGCCTTTCTTGCATAAAAGACGGTGACACGCAACGTACGTCCTCTACATGCACTTCACCGAGCTTAGGCATTGAAAGGGCAAACATGTGTTGCACCTTGTTCCCTTCCTTCAGGGAACAGGAGTTATGGTGCATAACTTTCAGTTCCCTTTCAGTCAGTTCACTGCAGTGCAACAGCATGGCTATGGGAAAATACAATCACGCCCTGGAAATGCATGCTTATGAGAACTCTTGCCTTAACTACAGGCGCTAGCTGTTCAATTCTCTGAGGTAGTTAGCTGCCTTAATGTTGGTATGAGACGTAGTTTATAGTTTATTTATTTACCTGATGGAGCCTGATGGAGCCGAAGAGGTAACGAAAAGTACAGCGGAGCGTTTTGTAGACGGACCACTGTTACTTCCGGTCGGACACGAAGCAAAAGTAATCCGGTGTAGCGTGTCAAAGATGGGACACTATTTTTCTTCTCCACCCTCCTCGCTGTTGGCCCCGGGGGGTCATTGTGTGTAGTCGCTGGTGGGGCTCTTCCTGTTCTTCCCTTTGGTCGGATCTGGGGAGTTGGTGAGTGGCTCGTCCTGTTCGGGTGGCCCCGGGGTCTCTGGGCTCGGGTCCTTCTTGGGGTCTTGGGCTCTGATCGCCCCTTTGTCTGCCTCGGGCCTTGGGGGGGAGGATCTCTGATGCTTCACGGCCGCTATTGAATGTTCTATTCGAGGAAACTTATTAACTTATGCATGCTCACAACCACACACAAATGGGTGCAGGGATGTATATGTAGATATCATATGCAGATATGTAGATGGGTATATGACTAAATATGAATGTATATGTATGTATACTGTATATACATTTGTAAGTATGGGTATGCATATTTATGGAAATATACTACAAGGTCATGAATGCTATTAGTCTTTATGCATGTGTTGCTGTGTTCTGTCACACTTTGCAGGATTGCAGACGGAGGTTGGGTGTGTGCCTTGTTTTTTTTTTGTGGATAATTGTTATGTTTTATTGTCTTCCTTTCGGTCTTTCCTTTCTCTCTATTAAAAAAATCATATCGGTGTGAGAGGATAGCTGTAAGGTGAGAAGAGAGGCCCTTTATAGAAGGAAAGAAAAAAAAAGTCCTGCAAAGCGTTTTGCAGACGAACCACTGTTACTTCCGGTCGGACATGAAGCGAAAATAATCGGGTTGAGCGCGTCAAAGACAGGACACTATTTTACTTCTCCACCCTCCTTTGCATGATAGAAATTTATTGCAAGTGCTGCACTGACCTGACTGGTCATTTTATTAAAGTTAAGCCACACTTTCGATGGTGGATACACACTTCCGGTGGATTCTTCTTTGTTGGTTTTCGGCGGCAAATTCTTCTTCGGGGTTGGCGGCTACTTCCGGTCGGCGAACTATCATCGAACATAGGAATCGCAAATTAATATTTTTAACGATTCCGGGAAAACCGGACAGTTTGTCCCGGTTCTGAACGATTCTCGATGCCCAACCCTAGTGAGCATGTACCTCACTGGGTACCTACTGACCTTTGCTGCTGTATGCCCTAGAAATGGCCTCTGTCACCCAGTGGGAGAGACGTCGCTTAGACATGGCCCTGCCAGCAGCAGGTTTTGCAAAACATATGAACAACTGGTTTGTTTTTCGCCAACTGCCAGTTCTCCCCATGTAGACGCTCAGGGCCCTATCAGGGCAGATCACATTCAGACGCCTCTGTTCTGCAGTTAGAACAGGGGGAGGAAGAAAAGTTGACAGTTCAAAACCTAGACTTTTGAAATTTAAAGTTGGGACTTTTGGTACATATGCAAAGTTTGGACGTAGGGTGACCTTTGACCCATCTGGGGCAAACTGGGTGCACATTGGATGCATAGATAATGCATGAAGGTCACCCATGCGCTTTGCTGAGCACAGAGCTAAGAGCAATGCAGTCTTATAAGATAATAAATCTATCTTAATACTCTGAAGGGGCTCAAACGGAGGTTCACAGAGTACGTCCAGCACGAGAGGCAGGTCCCACTGAGGGGCCAAAGCCTTGCTCGGGGGCCTCTTCCCAGCACGCCCCTCATGAAACGTATCATAAGAGGGTGGAAACTGGGTGATTAACCTCCCCACCCCTCGTGGCATGCAGAGATGGCAGACAGGAAGAACTTTATTGTGGAAAAAGCGCGGCCCTTCTCTAACAGGTCCTGCAAAAAAGTGAGAAGCTGAGCTAAGTTACAGGAATATGGAGTGATATTCCTTTCTAGGCACCATATCTCAAAAATATGCCACTTGCGTGCGTAGAGAGTCTGAGTAGACCCCGCTTGTGCACCCTGTATTGTGTTTATCACATTACTGGGCAAACCGGAAGCCATTAGCCTGTCCCTCTCAGCAGTCAGGCCCAAAGCTTTCATAGGACTGGGCGTGGATGTAAAATCTGCCCGTGGGCCTGGGTCAGCAGGTCCCTGTGGGTGGGCAGTTACCATGGTGTTCCTGCTAAGAGTGAAATCACTTCTGCATACCAGGCCTTCATTGGCCATCTGGGCGCTACTAGTATCAGAGAGAGTGCCTCCTTGCGTACACGCTCCAGCGTTGCTTGGATTAAAGGGACGGGGAGAAACGCATAATAATGCCTCCCCGCCGGCCACTCATATGCCAGCGCATCCACTCCCAGTGGTGCTTTCATGTCCAGTATGGAATGAAACAGGGCACAATGGGTGTTGCTGCTACAAGCGTAAAGATCTACGCTTGCCCTCCTGTACCTTGCCCAGATCTGGTCTATGATACGTGGGTGCTGGCGCCACTCTAAGGGGAGGGGGGCCCCTCTTGAGAAGGCATCTGCCCCGTTATTTAGCTCCCCTGGCACGTGAGTAGCTCTCAGTGACAGGACTCGTGAGCTGCACCACATGAACAG
The DNA here is from genome assembly GCA_038048925.1 of Garcialebias charrua. Lineage (NCBI taxonomy): Eukaryota > Metazoa > Chordata > Actinopteri > Cyprinodontiformes > Rivulidae > Garcialebias > Garcialebias charrua. The sequence goes on from JBBPBX010092963.1 coordinate 3,238, forward strand.
TTTTTGGGTCAACACCAGGAGGGGTGGGGACCGAGTCCCCCCCTCCCTGTTGATGTGAGCCACAGTACACCTGTTGTCTGATTTTATCAGGACGTGTTGGTGTTTGATCAGGCCTTTCCTGTAAAAGTGTCTCAGTGAGAGAAACACTGCTGAGAGCTCCAAGTAATTTATGTGGAGCCAGGCTTCCTGCTGGTTCCAGACACCTTGTACATGCTCGCCTCTGCAAAGCCCCCACACCCCGTCATTGATACGTCTGTCGTCACCAGGACCCGAGACAATCCTCTTCCCAGTGGGATGCCTTGGCTTAACACTATGGGTTCTCTCCACGGCCTCAGGGCTTCCATGCACTCTGAGCCAATTTTTATCCCGCTCGTCTGCTGCGGGAGGTGGAGTGTAGCTGTTTGTACAGCCACATCTGGAAAGGACGCATATTTAGCAGAGCCAAAGGAATGCAAACAATGGCTGCCGCCAAGAGGCCCAGTAAGCACTGGCAAAGCCTGAGAGGTACAGTCCTGTCTAGCTGAAAAGACGTTGGGCAGAGCTGAAAGTCTGAAACTCATTTCGCTGAGAGCCTTGCTCTGTATAAAATGGAGTTCATCTCCAGCCCCAGAAAAACAGTAATCTGGGCCGGAGACAGACTGCTCTTCTCTGAATTTATGACAAAACCTAGAGATACCAGGTGTGACGTCACTAGGTCCGTGTAGGACCTTGCTTGGACCCTGGAGGCCACCAAAATCAGCAAGTCATTCCAGATAATTAAAACACCCTCACGTCCTGGCTCCTCATGGGGACCAGGGCTACTTCCAGGCATTTCGTGAACGTTCTGGGGTAGTGCAAAGCCCTAAAGGGAGGACATGGAATTTGTACACTACGTCTCTGAACGCGAAAAGTAGGAACTTCCTGCGGTTGCGCAAAATGCTGATATGGAAATATGCGTCTTTTAAGTTGATTTTGCAGAAATAATCTCTCGGGCAAACTGAGTGAATTACTTGTTTTAACGTCAACACCACCTGGTGGTGGTTGGGTTGAATGCAGGGACTAATTTTGTCTTGTATGGAAACATACAAGATGACAAATGTGACATTATTATTATTATTTTGAATTTGTATGAGCGAAGCCCAAACGTATTGTGAGAGTCTGCTAGGAACGTCTGGCAAAGTCTCCCGTAAGACGGAGCTTTAACTCCCACCTCCGGGAGAGCTTTGAACACGTTCCGAGGGAGGCGGGGGACATTGAGTCAGAGTGGGCCATGTTCCGCGCCTCTATTGTCGAGGCAGCTTATCGGAGCTGTGGCCGCAAGGTTGTTGGTGCCTGTCGTGGTGGCAACCCTCGAACCCGGTGGTGGACACCGGCGGTGAGGGATGCTGTCAGGCTGAAGAAGGAGTCCTATTGGGCCTTTTTGGCCTGTGGGAACCCGGAAGCAGCTGATAGTTACCGGCAGTCCAAGTGGCATTCGGCTCGGGTGGTTGTTGAGGCAAAAACTCAGACGTGGGAGGAGTTCGGATAGGCCACGGAGAATGACTTCCATACGGCTTTGAGGTGATTCTGGTCCACCATCCGACATCTCGTGTGGGGGAGGGGGAGCAGTATGCGACCAAAACCATTTATAGTGGGGGTGGTGTACTACTGACCTCAACTCGGGATGTTGTGAGTCGGTGGGCGGAATACTTAGAATACCTCCTCAATCCTAATGGCACATCTTCCACTGAGGAAGCGAAGCCTGGGGACTTTGGGTCGGGCTCCCCGATCTCTGGTGCTGAGGTCACCCAGGTGGTTAAAAAGCTCTGCGTTGGTAGGGCTCCAGGGATGGATGAGATTTGCCCGGAGTTCCTTAGGGCTCTGGATGTTGTAGGGTTGTGTTGGCTTACGCGACTGCAATATTGCGTGGACATCGGGGACAGTTCCCTTGGATTGGCAGACTGGGGTAGTGGTTCCCCTATTCAAAAAGGGGGACCATAGAGTGTGTTCCAACTATAAGGGGATCACACTCTTAAGCCTCCCTGGTAAGGTCTATTCAGGGGTTCTGGAGAGGAGGGTCCGTCGGATAGTCGAACCTTGGATTCAGGAGGAGCAGTGTGGTTTTCGTCCTGGTCGTGGAACACTGGACCAGATCTACACCCTCAGCAAGGTCCTGGAGGGCGCGTGGAAGTTTGCCCAACCAGTCTACATGTGCTTTGTGGACTTGGAGAAGGCATTCGACCGCAACCCTCGGGTGGTTCTGTGGGGGGTACTCCGGGAGTATGGTACCAGGCCCTTTGATACGGGCTGTTAGGTCCCTGTACAACCGGTGTCAGAGCTTGATCCGTATTGCTGGCAGTAGGTCAGGCTCGTTTCCGGTGAGAGTTGAACTCCGCCAAGGTTGCCCTTTGTCACCGATTCTGTTCATAACTTTTATGGACAGAATTTCTAGATGCAGCCAAGGTGTTGAGGGGATCCGTTTTGGTGGCCTTAGAATCACTTCTCTGTTTTTTGCAGATGATATGGTCCTATTGGCTTCATAAGATCGTGATCTACAGCTTTCACTGGAGCGGTTTGCAGCCGAGTGTGACACGGCCGGGATGAGGATCAGTTCCTCCAAATCCGAGGCCATGGTCTTGAGCCGGAAAAGGGTAGAATGCCCTCTCCGGGTCGGGGAGGAGGTCCTGCCCCAAGTGGAGGAGTTTAAGTATCTCGGGGTCTTGTTCACGAATGAGGGAAAACTGGAGCGTGAAATCGATAGGCGGATAGGTGCAACATCCTTAGTGAAGCAGGCGTTGTATCTGTCTGTCGTGGTGAAGAGAGAGCTTGAGTCAAAAGGCAAAGCTCTCAATTTACCGATTGATCTATGTTCCCACCCTCATCTATGGTCATGAGTTCTGGGTTGAGACCGAAAGAATGAGATCTCGGATACAAGCGGCTGAAATGAGTTTTCTCCGCATGGTGTCTGGACTCTCCCTTAGAGATAGGGTGAGAAGTTCAGTCATCCGAGAGGGACTCAGAGTAGAGCTGCTGCTTCTCCACATCGAGTGGAGCCAATTGAGGTGGCTAGGGCATCTGGTTAGGATGCCTCCTGGACGCCTCCCTGGTGAGATGTTCCGGGCATGTCCCACTGGGAAGAGACCCAGAGGAAGACCCAGGACATGCTGGAGGGACTATGTTTCTCGGCTGGCCTGGGAATGCCTTGGGATTCTTTCGGAGGAGCTGCTCCAAGTGGTTGGGGAGAGGAAAGTCAGGGCCTCCTTACTTAGGTTGCTACCCCCGCGACCCGATCCCAGATAAGCGGAAGACAATGGATGGATGAGCGAAGCCATCTGTTCAGACTCCTCAGATCCAAAATCGACCTCAGGCCTCCGTCTCATTTTGGTACAACAAAGTACTTCCTCAAAAAGCCATTTTTTTTCCTCGTGAGCAGGGACAGCTCTCACTGCCTCCTTCTGCAGCATTGAGCAAATCTCCTCTCTCAGAACAGATGTGCAAGCGTCTGATATTGTTGTCATGGTTACCCCAGAGAAGGGTGGTGTCCTCTTTGAGAACTGCAACATGTAGCCGAGTGTTATGGTCATCATGACCTAGTGACCCGGGTTGCACGCCGTCTAGGCTTCTGCCTGCGTAGCAAGTCTGGAGGGCATGTTCACTGTAGGGTTTACATGTTTCAGGAGGGGTGGAGACGCCTGAAAAGGTGGAGAAGCAGCTCTGGCTCAGGCTGACTTCTGCTTTCTGTCACGGCCCGTGGAGGAGGTTCTGGGTTGGCCCACTTGAGGTGGAACAAACCTGCGCTTTGACCAGGCCTGGCCCGCCTGAGAAAGGTGTCCATGTTGCTCTGGGACGGGTTTCAAGCGTTGCTTCCCGTTGAACGTCGGTCTCTTATACGCCGGGCATCGAGTGAGGGAGCAATGGCGCTGCTGTGGGCCTCTCTGTCTACCCGGGTCTCTGGGCTGCGTAAAATGCTTTCTGGGCATACCTTGACGCAGGGCCTCATCCTGTTTCCTCCTCTGATCCAGTCTGCTCTGGATCCTCTCCAGAGCTCCGCCAAACAGTCCAGAGGGCTCGATGGGGTGGTGGACAAACAGGTTTTGCTGGCCTTCAGGAAGGTCAGTGAGTGTCAACGAAAGGTGACGTTGAGCGATAACGATCTCAGCCATACTTTTCCCTTGGGCGATGGCTGCAGAACCGGTGAGGCGAAGGATAGAGTCCACCGCCCTGCGGGCCTCGTCTAGGATCTCATCCGCTTTCTTCTTGTTGGTGGTCTGCTGGAGCTCCTGCAACTTCTCAGCCTGATAGGCCTGTAACATCGCTGCAGAATTCATGGCAAGGACAGCGAGAGCCTGAGTCTGGAATGACAGCTAAAGAGCTATGTGGGCTTGGAGCCCGACATTCTGGGAGCCAAATGTGCCACCAAAGTCTCGTCCATCTGAGGAATGTGAGCCATGCCAGCCAACCTCCATGCCCAAGACGTCTAGAACCTGGGAGAGAGGCAGTGTCAGGGTTGCTCTGGGTTCAGTCCAGGAGTGTGTTAGCTCTGTGTGGAAGTCAGGTAAGATGGGCATCCTATGCCTCGTGGTCGACTGCTGCTTCGCAAATAAGTAGTTCCCCGCCAGTCTCGTTACCTGTTCTCGAGGTGGTGGTTCGGGCCAAGTTCCCTTATCAGTCATGTCACTCGGTGCAACATAAATGCCATGGGAAATTGCGCTCCGCACAGTTACTGAAGGAATACAATCACGCCTTTACGGCAAAGGCATCAGCGTCGTGCCAGAGGACCCACCCTCTGGGTACTTAAGCCGCTGACGCCCATCCATCGATCTCTTATTGCCCTTCACCTCGCTTAAACCTGAACTCAACTCTCTTCGCGGGACTTCTCTGTTGCTTCATCGCTCGACAAGTGGTGAGCTTGCTCCCTACACAGGACGTACAAAGAATTATTCCTACGTACTACTGGGCTAGCAGAAGCTAGTCCGGCACATTTTTCCTTAACCCCAAAGTTTTTTCTTCTCTTTCCGCAGACTGCTTCGCTCGACGGCACTAACTGCGTCACATCGCTACCTCTGCTAATTCGTAGCAGGCTAGCCAGCGAAAGCGACGCGACGGAGGAGACGTCTCAAATAAAAAGAAAAAAGATCTTGGAAGGACTTGCTCGTCTTATTTCGGACATGCCTCCGGAGAAAGGAAAGCGAAATACAAGACTTCCAAAAAAGACCAGCAGGGCAACGAGCCCAACCTCACGCGCCTGCCCCAGCGGATGCAGTTTTTCCCTCTCAGCCATGAGGCAAAGGATGCCCGTCTTTCCGGACTTCCTCACAGAGCTGACTCGCACTTGGGCTCAGCCCAGAGCTCCCATGCTGCTACCACTCTCGCAGTTTATCGACGTGGACGGGATGGATGAAGTGGGAATAGCCAATGTGCCTCAAATAGAGGACACATTGGCGTCTCATCTGGCTCCCAAGTCATCCGGGACAAAACCAACTCTCCCTAGCAAAGCCTGTCGAGTTTCGGCTTCTCTACTCAAGAAATGCTACAGAGCTCAGGGCCTTGCGGCGCGCTTAATGAACGCGTCTGCCATGATCCAGGCGTACCTGGCTGAAAAACTACAGGAGCTCCAAGTAACGTCAGACAAGCAAGTTGCCGCAGAGCTGCTGGATGAAGCCTGCAGGGCAACAGACTTTGTGCTCCGCATTATGGGGACAACGGCTGTTGCACAAGGCAGAGGCATGGCTAAAGTGGTCATCGCAATACGCCATCTGTGGATGACCCTAACTGACCTCGATGAGGGACAGAAATTCCTTTTCTGTACCACTCGATAGAACTGACGGGACCATTCTTTTTAATCAAGCATACTCTGCCTCCTCATGATTCTATCTTTGATCTTAGTTGATACTCTTATTGATTTTACTTGTTTTATTACTTGTTTAATTGACATTTAATTCTGTTGCACTTTGTAGCACTTTGAGATTTTCATTAATGAAAAGTGCGTTTTAAATTTAATTTATTATTATTATTATTTTTTTAAATTTTTTTTTGGAAAAGTGCTCGATCGAATTCAGACCAGGCTGGACCAGAGGCGCAAACAGGCTGAGGTTCTCCGGGTAGGCATCCCTAGAACAGCCTTCGCCCCCCCAGGGATTCAGCTGGGAGCAGAGCCCCGCAGCCTCGACACCACTCAGCCACACGTGCCCCACCACAAAAGCGGCCGGCATACGAGACCGAGTACCGGCAGAGACCACTGCCGGGCCCACCTCGGACCGAACATGCCTGGAGTAAGAACAGATTTGTTCCCCGCCAGACGGACCGGTACAGAACCTCCTCGGCGAATCAGGACACCAAACAGAAGCGGGCCTGATGAACCAGGACAGTTTCATAACTTTACACAATCACCCACCCACGCGGTACAGAAAATGATCTTTTCACGTCCAGACTTTGTTTGTAGCACAGTACAAAAAGCTGGTGACTTTGTTTTAGACACAAATCATGTTCTTTCTGCTGTGAGTGACATAAAGTCAAATATGTCGTTACACATAAGCATGAATATAGCTAAAAAAACAGCCCCTCTCTGTTTTCTTGACTCACAAAAAACAACAAAAAACAACAACAACAACAACAAACAGTAACATCAGCAGAACAGTCCCTTATGTTCTTCCAGCCGACATATAGGGCAAGGGCCATCTTCCTCCCCTCCCTCACGGCTCACGGGGTGTTAGCCTAATCGATAAACCCCAGCAGGGTGCCTCGGTTCTGTCTGCAACAGACAGGCCCAGAGGCGCCTGCAAACTGGCCCGACACTCCTCACAGAGACAGGTGAGAGGGGTCACGTGCTCCAACCCCTGCTCCGTTGTAGACCATGGGGCAGGCAATACACAAATCAAACAAACCCGTGACAGGTCCGCGCTCCAGGGGTACGCGCCGACAGAATCTGACACCCACCTTTCCTGGCCACATATTCATCAGATGCCAGTAAGGGACGGGGGACCACGGCAGAAGCCCACAGGCCAACACCAGTATCACACGTTCACAAAGGCAGTTGCGATGAAACTGTAGCGTGTGTAAACACTCAATGTAGAACAGAAATGGCACCTGGGCTAAATCAGTCTCCCCTTCCCTTTAATCGAAGAGGACTGAACTCTCTGTCACCAAACAATCTAAAGTCTGCTCAACACAAAGGACCATCTCCACATTCTCATGCTAAAGCGGTTCCCTTATTCTCAATGGGCGACATGCCATGCTCAAACAGTGATCCTACAGAGTGTGACCGCGCTCACTGTACTGACCCAACCAGGAAACGGGCTGGAGTCAGGAGATCTGCTCGTTTACAAAACTTGCAACCCCTCCGATCCATGACCCCCAACAAAAAGAGGAAAAACAGACATTCTGTTCAGCTTTTGTCTAATAATGACAGCAGATTGTCTCTGCCTCCAAATACTCTCGATCAGAGTAGTATGGAGGTACATCTGCAGAAAGGCCCTCTCCCTAACGTGGTTGACCTTCAAGGGACCACAGAAATTAGGGCCCTTGAGGGAGAGCTGGTCTCACCACCGGCTCCTCTCCGGGGATCCTCCATATCACCGGAAGGAACAGTTTCGCCACTTAGGCTGAGAACTGTGGCAAATTTCAGCTTGGTGACGCAGAGGAACAAGCCGATGGCCTCAGGCCTGCCAGAGAACGTGGTAAAAACCATTCAAAACGCACGAGCTGTGTCAACACAATCTCTCTAAGCCCGGAAATGGCATATTTTTTAAGCCTGGTGCACAGAAAGAAATACTATTTCTTATTCATGCAACTTGGCCCAGCTCCTCACCTTTCTTCAGGACTTATTGGAAAAAGGGTGCTCTTTCTCAACAATTAAGGTGTTCCTATCAGCAATTTCAAATTGTCACGAGGGCTGGGGGAGCAGGACGCCTGGCGAGCACCCGCTCATAATAAGATTTATGAAGGATGTGCTAAGGAAGAGACCTCCCAGCAGGATCTTGACCCCTGGATGGGATCTTAGTATGGTCTTGGGGACTCTCTGTGACCCCCCATTCGAACCACTGAGCGACATTAAGATGTACCAGGTTCACCCCTGACGGGTCAAATATCACCCTAATGCCTAATCCTGCATATATCCCCAAAGTTTTGACTTTAAACCCCAGAAGTCTGGACTTTGATCTCTCTTGTTTTCCATCTGCTCCTGTCCTCACCCAGGAACAGGAAAGGCTGAAGGTTCTCTGCCCCATGAGAGCTTTAAGCACTTACATGCAGAGAACAGCCGAATGGAGAAAAACAAATGTACTGTTTGTGAGCTTTGCTGCACCAGCTACAGGAAAGGCCCTATCAAAGCAATGCCTCTCACACTGGGTGACTGAGGTCATAAAAAGGGCGTACAGTAGCAAAGGTCAACAGGTGCCCTCTGGAGTGCGTACCCACTCCAGTCGGGGCTTGGCCACCTCATGGTCACTGTTCAAGGGTGTACCAGTTGCAGACATCTGTGCTACTGTGAACTGGAGCTCAATGAACACGTTTGCAAAGCATTACAGTTTGGATGTTACTACGTGTGATGTCACTCAGTTTGTCCTTTCTAACACACAGTAGAAAGCAGCCTTGGGATGCCTATTGAATAAAGGCGGACGTTCACACTAGGATGCATTTTACTGAGCATTTCAAGGGCGTGAATGAATTACGTTCCCATAGCATTTATGTTGCACCGAGTGACATGACTGATAAGGGAACTGAAAGTTATGCACCATAACTCATGTTCCCTGAAGGAAGGGAACGAGGTGCAACATACCTGGCCCTTTCAATGCTGAAAGCTCGGTGAAGTGCATTTTGGAGATCGATGGATGGGCGTCAGCGGCTTAAGTACCCAGAGGGCGGGGCCTCTGGCGCGACGCTGACGCCCCTGCCGTAAAGGCGTGATTGTATTCCTTCAGGTAACCGCGCGGAGCGCAATTTCCCATAGCATTTATGTTGCACCTCGTTTCCTTCCTTCAGGGGACATGAGTTATGGTGCATAAATTTCAGTTATCCTCAGCGCCTCCGTAACTCTGCAACACAGCTCGAAAAGAGCGGATGTGGACCCATCTGCCTCTGGTTGACCTACCGCCGAACTCAGGGAGAAGTCTTCATCCTCCCCCTCCTCCTTGCTTTCTGCCTCGCCATCCGTCAGCTCGCCGGAGGCTGTGAGCGACAGTTCGTCAGCCCTCATCAAGTCCCTCGTGTCCACCGTGGAGTCCTCCACGAGCGCAACAACATCCATCTTTTTGCCCCAGTCCAAGGCGTCGCTGTCCTCCATCTCATCCGCCTCCAGCTCCACTGTAGGTGTGAGAGTCTCAGAGAGGAGCGGTTCTCGAGCCGTGGTGGAGCTGCCCATGGCCTTGGCCACAAAGTCCACGCAACTCCTTCGCACTGCCTCGCACAGCTGGCTGCAGTTAGGGCAAGAGTCTGGGGAGTCCAAAGCCGTCTTTGCGTGGACCATTCCCAGTTAAATCGGACAGGCCTCATGGGTGTCCGTCGCCGAGATAAAATAGCCACATTCACTGGGGCAGGGCCAAGAGCCGGGGCTCGCTGGTCTGCTGCCCTTGTTGGATTTCTTTGAATTCCTCTTGCCTCTCTCAGGAGCCATGGCCGAGAAGAGACGTTGAGCAACAACCAGTTTGCACCAGCTAAACGTGGTAATTAATCCTCTTGCTGCGCTGTTTGTGGTGTTAGCCTGTTATCTCTATTAGCTTAACAGGCTAGGTGTGGCACAGTTAGCGTCCGCTAACTGGGCGGCAAAACAGCGGAAAAAAATACTTTAAAAAAAAATAAGTCGACAACTCTACACTAGGTTAGCGTCCGCTAAACAAAGTGCTCGTAGGGAGTCCTCTGTGACGCTCTGGGCAGGGAGCAGGCTCACATCCAGTCAAGCAGTTCAGTCATGCGAGACAGTCCTGTGAAGTTCAGGTGTGTGAAGCGAGGTGAAGTGCACAAAGAGGATGTAGGTTGCGTGTCACCATCTTTTATGCAAGGAGGGTGGAGCCTCCTTGCTGACGTTGACGCTTACTTGCCTTAAAAGGCGTGATTGTATTGCTTCAGGTGAACCGTGCGGTGACGCAATTCCCATAGCCATGCTGTTGCACCGCAGTGGACTGACTGAAAGGGAACCATGTTTACAGTCAAACCAACATTCATTAAACATTCTACTAGACTTGTGCAAAGCTAATTTGAACAAATTATTCTATAGAGACTAATCAGTGCTTTAGATCACATGTACACACCTAGGAGACACACACCAGAGGCAGTGAAGGGTTCACTGTCTTGCCCAGGGACAGTTATACATGTGACTGCTGGTGCAATCGAGACCCCAACTCCCCCATTCACTAAGCCACAGGTGCCACTGGGGGAAAAAAAAATATATATATATATATATACAGCATATATATGTGTGTGGAGAGAGAGAGAGAGAGAGAGAGAG
>JBBPBX010092964.1:0-13636 GCA_038048925.1 Garcialebias charrua
ATTTAATAAACACGAGAACAAGTTTAATGTATAAAACTCGTCAAACAGCAGCTGAACAGCCTCAACACAACACTCATCTGTATCTTATTCCTGCAGCAAACAGGAAAAGACTCAAACTTCCACTTTGTTGGAATGTCAAACATTTTCTTCGGCTCGTTTCACCTCCATCTGGTCACCGCGAGGAGACATTCATCAAAAGGTACCATAGACTGATCCAAACTGTTTGATGACGTTTGTCAAACTGTTGGGAATGTATCCTTAAATAAAAAGGTCTGTATTAAACATGTGGGACCAGATTTAATTTCATATGGATATACTTCGGAAGAAAGTGAAAACAGCCGAACAAACAGGCAACGTCTGGGTGACAGACGTGTCAAACTCTGTTACAAACGGGAACCAAAATTAAAAAGTTGGATCAAACCAAAGGCAAGTTTCCATCAGCAGGTTACCTCAGGTCTTCCTGGTTTATGTGAAATAAAAGAGATAGTGATTTTTTATTTAACTGGTCCATCTTTGAGAGCTATCTCAGTCTGAAATAAAAAATAAAGACTGTTATTTTTACAATTACTAACGTGCATGTGTAAAATCCAGCAGCACATGCTCACATTCATTTGTAGCTTTTTTCCAGGACTGAAGGTTCAGCTCTGGTGTTTTGCTCCTTTACACCTGACTTCATAGAACGGCTTTATACAAACATACTTATAAATTAGTTGTAATTATATTTTACACACTGAGAGCAAAATGTAGTAGGTGTGTAATGATGTCAGAATGAGCAGCTGAAACAGGAAGACCTGAAGCTGCAGCAGCAGCAAACACACCAGATTAGATGTTACAGAACATTGAGCAGATCATTACTTCCTGAACAGAAGATGCTGCCGTTCTCAAACAAATTAAAATGTTACGTTAAAACAACTTTTTACAGTAAACTCTAAAACTTTATTAGAAGGTAAAAACCTGGATCTGAACAGCCAATGAGAAGAGACCTAACTGAAAATAACAGGAAGTGGAACTGAAGAGACACAAACAGATACATGTACGCGTCAGTCAATGTCAACAACTCTGAAAGCACATGTTTACACGGTAATAACAAGTAAACATCTGACATGTATTTCTGAAGAGCAAAGCGTTGGATGTGGGCGGAGTCACCCTAAATCAGAAACAACCAATCGGATCCATCAAAGCTCACGATGTTAACAGCTGTCAACGTAAACGTCAAACAGAACAACAGGCCGTTGACCTGGAGCCTACATCAGAGTCCGTTCACTTTCAGCATCACATCTGGACTGTTTGTTTACATCTGTCAGAGAGTTTAGCTACTTTAGCTGCTAGATGTGAGTAGGACATTCAGCTGAGTGTAGCCCCACCCAACTAGCCATGGCTTCAGCCAGGGAGAAAATGGTGAGTGTGTGTCACAGGCAGGTGAAGGCCAACAGCTGTGTTCATATGTCAGGTAAAGATCAACAGCTGTGTTCATATGTCAGGTAAAGATCAACAGCTGTGTTCATATGTCAGGTAAAGATCAACAGCTGTGTTCATATGTCAGGTAAAGATCAACAGCTGTGTTCATATGTCAGGTAAAGATCAACAGCTGTGTTCATATGTCAGGTAAAGATCAACAGCTGTGTTCATATGTCAGGTAAAGATCAACAGCTGTGTTCATATGTCAGGTAAAGATCAACAGCTGTGTATTCGTGTGTCAGAGGCAGGTAAAGATCAACAGCTGTGTTCATATGTCAGGTAAAGATCAACAGCTGTGTTCATGTGTCAGGTAAAGATCAACAGATGTATTCATATGTCAGGTAAAGATCAACAGCTGTGTTCATATGTCAGGTAAAGATCAACAGCTGTGTTCATATGTCAGGTAAAGATCAACAGCTGTGTTCATATGTCAGGTAAAGATCAACAGCTGTGTATTCGTGTGTCAGAGGCAGGTAAAGATCAACAGCTGTGTTCATATGTCAGGTAAAGATCAACAGCTGTGTTCATGTGTCAGGTAAAGATCAACAGCTGTGGTCATATGTCATGTAAAGATCAACAGCTGTGTTCATATGTCAGGTAAAGTTCAACAGCTGTGTTCATATGTCAGGTAAAGATCAACAGATGTGTTCATATGTCAGGTAAAGATCAACAGATGTGTTCATATGTCATGTAAAGATCAGCAGCTGTGTTCATATGTCAGGTAAAGATCAACAGCTGTGTTCATATGTCAGGTAAAGATCAACAGCTGTGTTCATGTGTCAGAGGCAGGTAAAGCCGACAGGTGTGCTCACAGGTAACACTCACCTCCCACCTCCTCCACACCTTCCAGCAGCATATCTTTGGTGAAGGTGGAGATCTGTCCGGTGAAGGACGACAAGCTGCCGCTGACCTGACCCAGAGACTGGCCCAGGCCAGAACCCAGTCCACCCAGCCACGACGACATGTCCACAACTGGTCCAAACAACAACACAACACTGCTGCTAGCTCCGCCTGTAGCACCCGGTCCACCGGGTCATCGACTCCACTCCAGAACCGACTTAATCCACCTTTGGGTCGGTACCAGAGTCAACACAAAGCGGGCTAACAGCAACAGCAGCTCGGCTCCAGGAAAGACTCGGTGAAAACAAACATTGGACCGGGTTCTGCTCAGTTGTTTGAAAACTACGAACCTAAAAGTGCCACCTCGACTGTAGCCATTATCATCACTTCCTGACAGTTGTGACGTAAGCCGGAGCTCCGCCGCGGTGCATTGTGGGATACTGGAGGACCAACAAAGAATGAGAAGAATCTTCCCTCAAAGCCGGAAAAAGCTGCTGCTCAGTCATCTCTGAGGAACAACTTCGTAACTTTCTGTCTTTTAAAGGAATAAACTTGGATTTTGTCTCCTTAGAAAATATTCAATTTGGCTTATCTATTAAAGATAAAAATCTATGTTCTAGATTTTTGAAAAGATACATATATTAATTTATCTAAAGTGTACCATATAATTGAGATAAGTTATTTGTCATATTCAAAAATGATTGTTGTCTGATTTGATAATTTGAGTTAATTTTTGTTTTAAAGAGGGGCAGATACGATAAGATTATTTTCTTCTTCTGCCACCTTTCATTTTGTATTGTTTACTTTTACTATGTGATTTTGTAAATTGTTTTTTTGTATTTTTTAAATATGAAATGAATAACTAAACTAAACTAAATCTAGAATTTTTTCGTCATTGTTCTGATTATTGTAACATAATACTATACAGTATCCATAAATGTCGATACGCAAAATGCTCACTCAATGCTCTCAAAAATTATATTTCTTTTTTTTAAGTTGTCTAAAAAAGATGCAGAATTTAAATGCAGTAAAACTACATGAGTTAATGGAAGTATTTTAGTTTCTAGCCCTCTAACTTGTCTTTTATTTTTTTATCTTTCTTTTTCTTTTTTTAATTCCTTTTTTTCATTATTTCAGTTAATTAGTTATTTTCAAGAATTATTTAGTCTTTCTTGTAGACATTAGTTGTGATTCTTGTATGGTATAATGTTTGAATTTGACACGTGAGTTTTGTCATTGTTTTCTTGGTTACTAATAAAAATAAATATCTGAGGGTTCTTTAAATACTGTATGTAAAAAATCTGTCATTTTTCTAAATTACAACCCTATGGTTTAATAAACAATAAGAAAAAAAAATTATATAGTTGTTAAAAAAATTATTATTATTTTTAGATTTAGTAGAGGAATAATATGAATAAGCTATTTTATTTAACATCATATTCTTCCTTTTTTTTTCTTCATTTTATTCATTCATTCATTCAACCTTTATTTAGTCAGGTAAATCTTATTGAGCTTCGAGGGCTCATTTACGAAAGCGACCTGCTACAAACTAAAGAATGATGAACAGCAATGGTACAAGTACATTAAACAATAGACAAAAGAAAAAGAAAAAGTAGCAAACATTATAAGGTAGATGTACAAAATCAAAAACAGGAACAAATCTGCATTGGTTTTTGCCAGGATTCCAACAGATTCTGAAAATCATTTAGAGAGGTCAGGGCCGAGAGCTTCAGATCTTTTTGTAAGATATTCCATGAAGCAGGAGCAGAGTAGGAGAAGGCCCTTTTTCCAAGTTCAGTCCTCACTGACGGAACACTGCAGGTAATCATGTCCTGAGAGCGCACACTGTAGCTGCACTCACGCAAAGACATGTAGGAGGAGATGTATGAGGGCAGCAGACCAAGAAGTGATTTAAAGATGAAAATGTACCAGTGGAAGAGTCTGCGTGAGGTTAATGATGTCCAATTAACCAGTGAATACAGGGTGCAGTGGTGGGTACGATAATCACAACCAGTTATGAATCTTAGTGCACCATGATAGACAACATCCAACATCCGCAGGGTGCTTGTAGGAGCATTCATGTAGAGAATGTCACCGTAATCAATGGAGGGAAGGAAAGTCACAGATACAAGGCGTTTCCTAGCATTCAGTGTTAGACATGATTTATTTCTGAAAAAGAAACCCAGTTTTACTTTCAGTTTCTTCACTAGGTTTTCCACGTGGAGAGATGTGAATCGACCAGGATACCCAAATATTTATATGAGTCAACAAACTCAATAGGGACACCATTTGATGATAAAATCAGAGGAAGATCTGCTGGGACCGACTTCCTACTTGAAAAAAACATCCCTTTTGTTTTATCAGCATTTAGGACAAGTTTGAGACGGAACAAATCTGACTGGATGATGTCAAAAGCGGATTGCAGTAACTGCCTTAGCTACTGTTTTAGCTCGGCAATAAACAACTGTATCATCAGCATAGAAATGTAAGGATGCATCAGGGATGCTCTGACCTACATTAGATATGTAGATTGTAAAGAGGGTTGGTCCTAAAACTGAGCCTTGTGGTACACAATTTTTAACTGTACAGTATATGCCTTCTTTTAAGATTGTCTACTGTTGTCATCATTCTTTGTTAAAAACAGGTCTCATTTGTAAATGAGTCCTCGAGATTCAATGAGACTAATAAATAAAGGTTGAATTGAAAATCAACCATCTGTGCTTGATACAGCCGTTGAAGTACTCTTTGAGACAAGCATTGACCTGTAGGGGACGCTATAAACCAAAACATACATTACAAAGTTTTTTTTTTTTTTTCAAATCTTTATTTATAACTTTACATCAATACAACAATTTAGAATAAACACATAATAACATTGAACATATATAAAAAAGAAGAAGAAAGGAAGCAAACAAAAAATAAAATAAAACAAAATACATAAATAAATAATATTAATAATGAATTTAATTTATAACGCACTTTTCCTTAACGAAAATCTCAAAGTGCTAATAAATGCGAGTTAAATTGTATTCATTACAGATATTTTTTGTTTTTATAGCCTTTTTGTTATTTGAGTCTGAGATTGAGTCAATTTTACGTCCATTACAGAGATCAAAAAAGGGTTTCCTATGCATTATTTTACTTTTATAGATGTGAAACTTAGCGAGAAACAAGATCAAATGCGTGAGAGGAGTCTAAAGTTTTTATTTATTTATTTTTTATTGTCAACATCACAAAAGATAACAATAAAATTGAATACCACAATGAAAAAAGACAATAGACAATAGCCAGGGGGATTGTGCAAAAATAAAACAATTGTATAACATGTAACACATGTGCCAAGTCTTATGTATAAAATAAAAAAATTATAAAAAATGAATAACAATATAAACAAAAAAGATTTTAATATCAGAGTTCGTCCATAAACCCAAGTTGAGAGCAAGCCCATCTTTTCTTCACTAGAGGTCAGTAAAGCTCTATGCTCTGACCTTGATAAGAATTTGTTCAACTTTACAGTACAGTATATGGAAAAATAAGGCACATAAAGTTAAAAAATCTGTTCTTTCAAATTCATTAGCTGAAGGAGGTCTAAATGTTTTAACATTTTCTACCTTTAATCAGAGTATAAAAATTAACTGGATTAAACGATTTCTAAAAAATCCAAATTCTATGTGGAATATTTTCCCAAATCATTTATATAATAAATTAGGGGGATTAAATTTTTTATTGCGTTGTCCTTTTGCAGTTGGAAAACTTCCAGTAAAATTAGCTAAATTTCATCAGCAGGTTCTTCTCTGTTGGGCTCTTTTATACAATCACAATTACTCTCCACATAATTGCATCATTTGGAACAATGCTTATATACTGCATAAAAACAAATCATTATATTTACATAATTGGGCTGAAAACAATATTAATTTGGTAAACCAATTACTCGACAGTAATGGTGAGTGGTATAATTATGATCAGTTTCTAAGTCACAATAATATAGATATTCCTCTGAGTGAATTTAATTTGGTCAGGAAGTCTATTCCAATAAGTTTACAGTCTTTAGCGCAAAACATACATCTTGATGAAGTGTATTTACTTGACTCAATCTCGATTGACGGAACTAGCATAATGCACAAGAAATTTACAAATGGATTCATCAGAACTCATTTAGAGGCTTTATCAGTTCCCATATGCAAATATAGATGGGATTATTTAAGCAAAAAAACATGGAATGGAATTTTTTTGTTACCTCATAAATATATACTCAACAATAAGATCAAAGAATTTTTATTCAAAGTTATACACAGATATTACCCAGTTAAAGATAACATTTGTCGATTCTTCTCTGATGTTAGTAACAACTGCTCTTTTTGTCAGAATGAAGGTGAGAGTATTGAACACTTGTTTGTAGAATGTCCTCATGTTGTATTATTTTGGTCAGATGTACAACGTTTCCTGACAACAAAAGTTAGAAAAAATATTGTTTTGTCTAAATTACAAATTTTGCTCATTTTCAACAATTCAAACTTCTCTTCAGAAGAGATATATTTAGTTAATCTTATTGTAATTTTAGCAAAATATTATGTCCACAAGATGAAATGGAGTGAAAAAAGCCCCTCATGGAATAATTTTGAAGAATCTGACTTAAAAACATACATTGCATCTATTGAAAAGCTTACTTTGAATAATCAGAAGCTTAGAAAAACAATTTTCTCAAAATTTTATGTCTCATAATCAGACCCCTGTATGATATTGTTTATTGCATTGTTACTTATATCTTTATTTAATTTTTACCTTTTGTTTTATTTTACTTTCTTGTAATGGACTCTGTTCTGTATATTTTTGGACTATTGTCAAAATTTTGTCAAAAAAAAAACTCTGCACGACCCATTTACAGCCTACGTCATCAAGCAGCTGCGCGCGCACCGCGGCCACAGCAGTATGGCGGGAAGTAGTGTGTTATCAAGCTACGCTAGCGGGTTATCGGTAAATGATCGCAAAGCTTACTTTAATAAGTTAACTTTGAGCAATGGCCATCAGCTTCCTGATCCGTGTACAGTTACTGAATGGGAGGATGACGTGAGTAAGTGGCCTAGCATTCAGTGGCCTGATATTTACACGTATTTGGTGGAGAAACCTAGCGTGTACACAAGAGAAAAACTACGAGCATACAAATCACTCGATGCGTATGACTACGTTGTTTGTGGACATGTACAGGAAGTGCGATATAATGATATGGACGCAGATTTCTGTGTTTTAAAGTCCAAAGTCCTCCCCAGTCAGAGACAAGGTGCAAAGACTACAATGTATGAGGCTTGGGTAATCATCAACAAAGTGGAGAACTACATTCTCACAGCAAACTGCACCTGTATGGCAGGGTAAGTTAATTTTGGTTCTTGATATGCATAATTTGCTTCTGTTTTAGGCCACTGAAATTTTAGATTTTACATTCTTTTCAGTGTAAAATGTTTTATTTGCATTGCTCAGATAACGTTGGTTAGTATTGTAACCCCAGATTCTATGACGAAGCTGAAGTTAGCTTCCGATTCCAGCTTCCGTATGAGTGTAGCGTAGCCCTTTAACCACGCCTATTGGGTGTGTCCCTGCGCTTCGCGCCAACATTGAAGACCTTTTAGTCCACGCCCACCTGCTGTGGGCCCCACCTATGTCCACTATAAGTTCAAGGTGGACTATAGTTCTGCTCCCAAAAGGCAATATTTTTCTTCTGCCAAAAAAGAGCCAGGGAGGCCCAGGGTTAAAGGGCTACGCTACACTCATAGAATCTGGGGTTACAATACGTAACCAACGTTCTATTTCGTGTAGCTCCGCCCTTTAACCACGCCTATTGGGTTAAAGGCGGAGCATGATATGGTCCATGCCTCACTGGGTCTAATTGGAACCATAACACACTCTGTGAGTCGCCAATACCACAATAATTATGAAAAATGCACCATCAGTTGAGAACACCAGGTGCAGCAGGTGAGACAACCTTCCTATTTGACGGCCATGAATAACCGCATATTCATAGTCTGAGTCAATAAAAGACAGAAACCACTGTGTCATCTTAATAAAACTTTTATTGAAGATGAAAACAATTAATCTGCAGCAACCCTGAGAACAGAATGAGTCAGAGAAGAGCTGGAAACATCTCGTAAGTAAAAACGGATGAAAGGAGAGGCTGACGACCAGGAGGCCGCCAAGCAGATGTCCTGCACAGAAACACCTCTGTACAGGGCTGTGGAAGCTGCGATTCCTCTAGTAGAATGAGCTTTAATTCCCTCAGGAGGCTCGAGACCCGCAGAGCTGTAGGCCTGAGCAATAGCTTCACACAACCAGTGTGACAGCCGCTGAGAAGTCAGAGGTTGACCTAGAGACTGACCTCTAAAATGAACAAAAAGCTTATCCGACTTACGTATTGCGGCAGTGCGAGCCACATAACACTTTAGTGCTCGTACTGGGCAAAGCAAATGAAGACGTTCATCCTCTGCACGGGTGTGAGGGGGAAGACAAAAGCCGTCCAGAGTAATGATTCTGGATTTAAATGAACTCGTGATGCTTTTAGGGATAAAAGCAGGGTTCGGCCTAAGCTCAGCTGAGCTCCCATCCCCTTGAATCTTGAAAAAGGAGGGAGAAACAGACAGGCCTGTCAAGTCACTTACCCTCTTAGCTGATGTTAGGGCTAACAACAGAGCCGTTTTAAAGGATAAAAACTTTAACGGGATCTGATCCAATGGCTCGAATGGATCTTCAGTTAATGAATTCAATACAGTAACCAAATCCCATTGTGGAGCCAAGGTGCGTGAGACTGGTCTTAACCGTCTGGCACCTTTCAGGAAACGCTTCACTAGGAGATGACTAAACACAGTTTTATCATTAAACCCCTCGTGGCAGGAAGATATTGCCGCAGCATAGAGTTTAACTGTGCTGAAGGCCAAATTCCTGTCCAGCAGTAGCTGTAAATATGACAGAATGGAGACCAGAGGACATGAGGATGGATCCAATTGATTCTCCAGGCACCACCGCTGAAAAGCAGCCCATTTGGATGCGTAAACAGCCGTAGTGGACACTGCTCTTGCTCCCTGGATGGTGCATATAACGTCTTTAGAAAACCCAAGGTTTTCTAAACGCTCACGTTCAGCAACCAAACCAGAAGATGTTGACCTATCACTGGAAAACTCTTTATTGCTCCCCCCGCCTGTAGGAGAGCGTCGTCTCTCCAGGGGAGTCTCCATGACCTGACTGCCAGCTGCTGAAGCGCCGGGAACCATGGTGCGTTCAGGCGCTCCGGTGCAATCAGGATCATTGGTAACTTCTCCTCCTTCACTCTCTCCAGCAGCGCTGATAGTAGAGGAACTGGAGGAAAAGCATAAATTAGTGTTTGAGGCCACGGTTTGTGGGCAAACGCATTCACCCCCAACGGGGGATTGTCCCGAGGACTTAACGAGTAGAACAGGGGACACTGAGCGTTTTCCCTGGTGGCCATTAAGTCCACCTCTGCTCTCCCGAACCTGCTCCAAATTTGGGAGGCTAGGTCCGGGTGGAGAGTCCAATCTCTGTCCAACGGCCCGCCGCGGGACATAATGTCTGCCCCTGTGTTCAGCACACCTGGAATGTAAATTGCCCTCAGTGATTTCAGGTGTGTGTGGGCCCAACAGAGCAGCTCCCTGGCTGTGTTCAGGAGCTGAGCTGACCTTACTCCGCCCTGTCGGTTGATGTAAGCAGCTGCCGCTCTGTTGTCTGTGTGAACAAGCACATCCTGACCCTTGACCTCGTGGACAAAGTGTTTGAGAACCTTGTGCACCGTTAAAAGCTCCAAGACGTTTATGTGAAGGGACGTGCCTGGCGGCCACGCCCCTTTCACCGACTGTGACAGGTAAGTCCCTCCCCAGCCGGAGAGAGACGCATCCGTAAATATCATTTGAAAAGACGTCACTTTCCCTAGGGGAACCCCTTCTGCTAAGATCCTGGGATTCCCCCAGTACACTAGGTCCGCTTCTACTGATGGCGGAACCGTGACTCGGCGATGTTTGTGACGTACCGGGTCGATCCTCTGTCGTGCAAACCATATCTGTAGCCGACGCATGTTTAACAAACCCTGTTTTACAACCGCGTGGGCAGACGCCATCATTCCCAATAAACGCATTATTGACAACGCTGGTACAGATCTGTGACGCTGGACATACCGGAGGAGTGACGTCAGCGAGTCCTTCCTCTGGTCCGATAAGACTGCTGTCATGGTCTCTGAGCAGAAAACAACTCCCAAGAAGGTTATTTTCTGAGCTGGAATCACAGAACTTTTCTCCCAGTTTACCGCGAAGCCCAGGCGGGATAGATGATTCACCAGATCGACTGTCTGGGCTTCCGCTTCCTGTCTCGAGCCAGACAGAAGCAGTAGATCGTCGAGATAGAATAAAATTCTGACGCCCCTCGAACGAAGCGGCTGTAACGCCGCTTCGATAATTTTCGTGAAAGTGCGGGGGGCCAACGCATACCCGAAGGGGAGACGGTTGAACTCGTAACTGACCCCTTGGAACGCAAATCTGAGGAACTTCCGGTGTTTGGTTACTATGGGAACGTGGAAGTAGGCGTCGCGAAGGTCGATGCTCACTAACCAGTCCCCCCTCGACACGAATTCGAGGACACGTTTTGTTGTCAACATGTGGAAGGAACGAGTCATGATGTGTCTGTTGAGAATCGATAAATCTAAAATCGGTCTCAAACCTCCTGACTTCTTGGGGACGAGGAAATATTTTGAATAAAACCCCGTCCTCTCTTCGTTGGGAGGAACTCCGGAAATGACGTGTTTTGTCAATAGTTCCTGAAGTTCCGACTGAAGCGCTAACCCCTGCTCTGTGGAGGTTAGCTTTGTTTGTAGCACCCCGTTGAATTTGGGTGGTGCTCCCGCAAACTGCAGGGAATAGCCCTGGCAGATTACTCGTTTTAGCCATTTGTTTAGCGAGCAAAGCTGGAGCCACTCTGCACTGTGGTCTGACAGCGGAGCTGCTTGTCTGTCCTGATTCATGAGAAGAGATAATCTGGCCTCGACCGCCACCAAGCGGACAGAGTCCGCGTTGGTCCATGGGAGGCCCTCTGAGAAAGGGGCGTTCACCGAGCACCGCGTCACAGCTGCTGCTCGGTTCTTCGTTTGAACCCGGCAGACGAGACAAACGTCTTCTTTTGAACGATTTGCTGTCTGCGCTCACCTCGGGATGACTGAGAGGAGTAAACTTAAAAGTCCTGGTCTGATCAAATGATCCAACGCCAGGCTCATGGTTTTTAACACGGTTTAAGAGAACTGAGGTGTCTCTGACTCTCGTGTGTGATGTGCTGCTCTTTGATCGCTGACACCTGGAGGAGCTGGCCCCCACACTCGAGTGGGGAGGCGGGGCTGGGGAGGTCACAGAGAGGTCTGCGCCTGCACCTGTTAGCCGGCCTGTTGTTTGAAGTTTACAGATACAGGTAGTCCCCGATTTACGAGCGGGATCCGTTACAACGAGGCGCTCGTAAACCGGAAATCTCGTAATTTGGAACGGCCGCCATTTCGCTCGTAAATCCGGAAATCCGCTCGTAAATTGGAACGGTTTTCGCTAGCGCACCTAAAAACACTCTATTTTCATCTAAAAACTACTTTTGAGTGCATAAAAATGATCGGAAACGTGTGTTTATATGCTTAACTTGCTAACTGAAGTGAAAAAACACATGAAAACTCGGTATTTTTTTCGTTTTTTCCAAAAATGTGCAGCTCGTAAGTCTGGAACCTCGCAGATCAGAGCGCTCGTAAATCGGGGACTACCTGTACTCACGTCTTGTGCAGGATCGCTGGGTAGTTTAGTACCAGGCACAAAAAACTTTTGTGGAGATGTGCTCACATACCTTGAACAGGAAGGATGTAACGAGTCTAAATGAAAAACACTACTTTTCACAACAGATTCTTTATTTAAAGCCCAACACCCACCATGTTTTCAAATTGCATCGCCATTAATATTTATTAGTTTATTTAAAAATAATACAGGAGCGTTTACTTATATTGTGGAGAAATAACACTAAATGTGTTATTTCATGATTTATAGCAGATTTTAGCATGCAGCTCCGGGAAAATCTGCCCCTCTCCATATATGGGCATTCACTTGGGCATTCACGTCACCAAAGTGACGCCTTGGAGTTACAGGCGAGCGAGCGAGGAAAAGAAAAAGGAAGCATTTTTAAATATTCCCTAAAGCTGCCTGTGTTGTGTTGATTAATCCTGCTGTCGCTCACTCATATTCTGAGCGAGCATCCACTTAGACATACTAGTTTAATTCGTTTGATCGCGACAAATTCATTCATTTCCGCATCGACTTTTTATTCTCTCCCCCCCGTGATCAAAAAGGCAGCCAGAGCCAGCCTCGCAGCTGAGCTCTGCCCGCGCGCGTGCTTCCCGACCCCGTATCAAGGCTGACGAGAGCAAATACAGTGCATACACTCGAGGGAGCAAATTACACCGGCACGAGGAACTTCAAAGGTGACCAGCAGAACGAGGAGCCAGAGACGCGCGCGGCTCGCGGCTCGCTCCTCAGGGGCAGAATGACTGAGAGCAGCAAAAGGTCCGCAGCGGTGTTATAAAATAAATAATAAATAAAATCAGAGCGCTGGTCCATATACGTACACACAAATGCACAAGGAAATATGCAGGAAATATGCCGTTTTAACTACCACTCTCTCTCATAAACCTCCATGGAAACTCACTCCTACCTTCTGCCTTCTGGGTGGAGATCATGTAACAAAAGGCATGACCCTTCGGGACTATTCGGCCAGGTTTCCGGATTCATTCGGGAGTGGGTTGTTTTTTTTTTTTTTTTAACCCTCGCCTGGCCCAAATGCAAAAATGAAAATAGACCTAATAATAAATTACTGTAATTGTACAATATGGTGAATTGTTAGTGTCATGGTGGGTGTTGTCCTTTAAACTCAAAAAACCATCAGTGCACACACCTCCTGCGCCCCATCATTTTTTATAATGATTTCTTTTGAAGTCCTGGTGGCCAGTCCATGGCTGATGATGGCCCCTGGCCCGAGGCGCCCCAGGCCTCTGGAAGGACTGAGCAGGGTGACTTCTCGGTGGAGCTGGAGGTGGCGGCGCCGAGAAGGTCGAGGTGGGTGCAAAGCGGCGCTGTTGCTGGCGGAAGCCTCTGCCCTGTTCATGCACGCGGATGGGGCCGGGCGCAGAGCGGGGTCCTGGTCTGGGCGCCGCAGTGTGCTTTCTCACCTGCTCCAACGCCTCTGAAGAGGAGCGCAGCTGCTCAAAGACCGAGCGGTAGTGCTCGCCGAAGAGCCCCTCGCTCGATATTGGCCCCCCCAGCAGATCTTT